>LOEQ01001192.1:200626-235892 GCA_001685075.1 Bramus lutescens
TCTTTCTTTCTTTCTTTCTTTCTTTCTTTCTTTCTTTCTCTCTCTCTCTTTTTTATATTTAGGTGGCAATAAAGTATTTAGTTTTGAAATAAATATAAGCAAAGAAATGCATCTAGTCAATAACAGCAGCTGGTGACTCATCTGTAGCAAAATCGCCAGCCTGGGAGCCCAATATTGGAGTTGAGGAACCCCTGTGTTTGACAATGTGTGGAAGAGAAAAAAAATGGAGACTTGGAAGTCTCAGTGGCTGGCTGTCACAGAGTGAATCAGTGGCTGAGTTTAGTCATAAAAAATGCACTCGTTCCCCAAACCGTAGGATAATGGGAAAAGTGATGCCTGGCACTTGGGACCCAAAAGATAGCTGACGAATGTCACACAGCTCTGCCTGCAGCTATAACTAGGGCTGGAATCTCTGTTACTTCCTGTTTTCTCCCTTAGTTTCTCATTCCAGTCTTCTGTGTCTCCTGCGGTGAGAGGGGGACTGAGCCACGGAGGAGGCTGGTATCATTTTGCTCTCTTGGCCTTGGATCACAAAGCTAAGCTGTGGTCGCCTGTGACCTTAGTAGTGTGAGGACGTGATTTCTAGCTGGGACGGGTTCTGCCTCAACTTTACCCTGAGGTGATGGGGGGGGGTTAGTGACGGGGGCGTGTGTGTCACTACTGCCCCCAGCCTGCCACCCTTGCAGGGCTGTTCCAGAAAGCAAAGAGACTAGGCATTTTAGAAGGTCAGGAGATGGCCTTGGACTGACTGTCCCACCCTCTCCCGCCAGCACAGGCTCCCCTCTCAGCAGCCAGGAGGTGCATGGGGGCTGATCCTAAGCCATCCTGGCTCCAGTGGTTGACGCTACTCTGACTCTGAGCCCAGAAAATACTTCTGTTTCCTCAAACAGCCTGGACTGCTCTTACTTAAAGCTAGAAAACGCCAGAATATCATAGCGTGCCCTGGGTTTCATTTTGATTTTGGTAACAGCCTTCCCTTTTCGTAAGGATCAACTTGAAGCCCCAGAACGAGGCTGGTTCTGGCCAGCAGGCGGTTGAATGGAGTCTGGGATTGGCTCACAACAGGTACTCCTTCCTCATCACTTCCAGTGTCGCCTGTGAGAAAGGGACAATCCTGGAAGGCTCTGACCAATAATGGCCTCCATTCAATCTGACATTCATCATGCAAATGCCAAGCACACTCACTTTCTTCTTGGTCAATTGTTTCATTAGTGTGTTTAGTTGTACAAAATAATGGTTTCATTGAGATGTTAATGTGTCTTCACTTTTTTTTTGTTTTGGAAACAGACATGTAGGGACAGATAGTAATTTGCTTTTGAACCTTAATTTTATCTATGAGAAAATAGCTTCCTAACTGCATCCAGATACATTTAACTAAATAACCAAGTATGGATGCCTGACTAGTAGGTACAAATTAACTCCTGGAATGTCTAAGTGTACAGTATAACATACAGAGTAGCTTGTACTAATCTTACGGAGCATTTATTGCAAGCCAGGCACCATTCTCTTATTGAATAATTTCCAACCGCAATTACAATACAGTCGCCAACAGTCAACAAAGATAAATGGTGGTCTCCAACATAGGAGACAATCGTGAGCAGCCGTGAAGGGATGTGAGCACTGGGCAGACAGAGGCAGGAAAGATCGGAAAAGTGTTTGGACAGTCACTTAATCTCTGAGTTTCTTTTTCCTCATGTGTAATATAGAGTTAAAAATAGTGCTTACCTCATTCACAGTGGGTGCTCAACAAATACTTATCAGCCAAATCAATGTTGAAGAAAATCATTGTAATTCTGTCGCCAGAATTACAGGAGAGAGTCTACCAAAAGCCCCTCACATGGTGCCTGGCTAGTGATTAGAACATGGTGAATCGTGCTGTCGGAGCACTGGTATATTTTTCTCCTGACCACTGTAGACACAGCCATGCACAGTGCTGCAGGGACTCACCTCACAGGGACACAGGGAACAGTGTGGCTCCCAGGAAGCTCTTGTTTCTAAAGGCAGCAACTGGACAGTAATTGCCCTGGCCTGAGTCAGGGGCTGTTTTTTTCTTACTTCTTAGCACCGTCCTGGGNAGGGAACAGTGTGGCTCCCAGGAAGCTCTTGTTTCTAAAGGCAGCAACTGGACAATAATTGCCCTGGCCTGAGTCAGGGGTTGTTTTTTGCTTACTTCTTAGCACCGTCCTGGGGCAGCCAGTTCTCTGTGGCTCCCAGAATGTGTACTTGGAGCCCTGGCTATAACAGGTCTTGGCCCAGAGAAGTCTCTGAAGACCCAGGTAATATGGACTGGAGCCGGATGAGTCCCCACATCTGTGCCAAGCACACTCTGCCAGCAGCTCCCTTACAGAGTCCACTCTCTGACTCTCAGAAGAGAATAGCTGCCTTCTCCTTCTAAGCCAGTACCTCCCTCGGGGCACCATCAATTAGGCTAATCATTCCCCTCTTTCCTAAAACAAACTGCACCACTGATGGAATTAAGCTGAGCAAGAACAACAGGAATACTACAAGTCATTAACAGTTCCTTAATCCTTCAGCAAGGGTTGATGCTCTACCAATAGTAGCCTCTCAGCTCTGACGATTATCAGTCCTGTGACCTTGGTCAAGCTTTTTCCATCTCTCTTATGACTCAGCATCTTCATCTGTACTGTGGGTAATATTATACGCACTTATAAGGGTCTCAGGATGTTTGGGTGTGTTAGCGTATGTAAAGTGCATGAAAACATGTACGGGCATAAGATGTGTACAGTGAGCGGCAACTATTTCTGTGACTATTATGACTGTTATATCTACTGCTACTTTCCCCTCTACTGTGTGTTGAGAAATTCCACTGGTTTTAGAGGAAAGAGTACTGAACCCTACAAAAATGGCCCCTGGCTTTGTTAGGTTTCTGTACTTTGAAAACTAATAAGTAGACAAAAAAAGTTTAGTGATTACAGACTCTAACAAGTATTGTTAAAACAAACAAACAAAAAACCAACAGTGTGTTGTACACTGGGGCAGCATCTACTGAGAAAGGTGGGTGAGGGAGGACCTGGGTGGGTGACCTGTAATTATCATGGAGATGGGAGGGGTGAGAAAGAAGGCCTAGGAATAAGGAAGTGTATGTGTGAAACCTTTGGGGAGCAGAGAATCTGCTATAGTCATGAGGATGGGAAAGGTCAGTGTGGCTGGAGCAGCCATGGAAATGCCAGTGATCACCAACTCTCACATGGCACCCACTGCAGATCCTGCACCACCCTGTCTGGTTTCTATGGTTACTTAACTCCATGGCAACCCTAGGAGGACACAGCACAGTCTAGATCAGCTCATGCACACACCACACTCTTCCTGCTGCCCCCATACCCCAATCTAAGCATGAACTCCCAACTTGGAATGACTGATGCTTTGCAGTGCAGTCACAATCAACCTTCTAGGCTTATTTTCTTTTGTTGTTATTTTACTGTATTGTGAAATTAATTTTCCTATACATGCAATATGCATTTTTCTTGAAATAATATGGCAAAGTTTTTAAGTATTTAAAGTTTTATTTTAGCATTGTCTCCCTATTCCATTTCTGTAATGATGCTATTGACTTATTGTAAATATTCCATGAAATATATATTCATATATTAGATTTTTTTCAAGACAGGGTCTCATATAGGCCAGGTTGATCTTAACTTCAGTGAGTAGCAAACATTGATCTTGAAATTCTTATCCTTTTGCCTCTTCCTTCACGGTCCTGAAATTCTAGTGATATACTCCCTTGCCTAGTTTATATAAACACGCATGTTGTATAAAACTATAGAAATACATAGAATGTATTTGAGGTTAAAAATAAATATAAGTTAAACTTTTTAGTAGTATTTTTCTGTGACTTTTTTTTAATGAAGCAGCTTCCATGTTGGTGTACATGGATTTATATTAATTTTTAAAATGGCTGCATAGTTTTCTGACTAGTTTCTTTAATGTTGAGCATTTAAGATGCTATGGTTTGGGTCCGGCCTGAGTATTTTCCAAGAATCCATGCTTTGAAAGGGTCGTTCCTTTTGGAGGCAGTAGGAAGCCCAGAATGTGGCCTAGTAAGAGGAAACTGAGTCACGAAGGGTGTGCCATAGGAGATCCTGCATGCTTATTAGTCTCTCTCATTTTGTTCTCCAGCCTCCATGATGGAAACAGGCCTCCTCACCCTGACATCCCATGCTATCAGCAACCAGGAGTTCCCACAACATTTTCCTCTTTTTAAGTTGATTATTTCAGATGTGTTGCCACAGCAACAGAAAGCTGAACTACTACATGGGAGATTTTATACTAACTGTTTGCCATGAGAAATAATTCAGCAAAACACAACACACCGTTGCTTGTCAGGGTCCATCTACTTCAAACAAGAACGCTAGTGCAGGGGTGTGCTCAGCAAGGGATTGAAGTCCCACAGGAAATGATGCAATCCAGAGACTATGAGACACAGGAGCAACACCTGAACAGCCAGAAGACCCGGGACAAACGCATGAACAGAAGACAAAAGGGAGGAATCTGCCCTGGGAGCTGGGGCCCTGGAAGGAAGGGCTGGGAGAGAAGGGGGGGGGTGACATTTCACTTTCTCTTTTCTCCAGCAGTGCTTTATGCTTTGACGCATAGAACCCCAAGTGTGGCTGTGTTCCTTCCTCTTCCATTCTACCGAATACTTTGAAGAATTATGGCATTCTTTTGAGAAGATCTAGTAGACTTCTGAGATTAATTCATCTAAAGACTGGTCACATATCACATCTGGGCAGTCATGGAGACTTGAAGGAGTATTGAGGATGCTAGTGATCAGCAAGAGACCATGACCTGGCATCAATGTGTTCAAATATTTTCTAAAGGGGTCAAAAGCTTTACATAACCCCTTTTCATTTTTTCCCACTAAGTCTTAACTAGGACAACTAGGAACAAATATGAAATGGAACAAATACATGAAGTTTCCCACCAGAGCACTTAATGTGCAATATCCTTTCCAGCCTAGCTCATCATATTCAGACTTAGAAGCAGGTAAAACCATGGGGCAGGTGGGTTGGGCTGAATGTTGGCAATCGAGCTCTAAGCCACCCTTACCAGCTGTAGAAGCCTGGAAAAATTGCTTAAGCTATCTGCATCTCAGTGTCATGATCCTTAAATGTGGATAATTATAGCACCTCTGGATGAAATATGGAATGTGGAAACAATAAAAAATGCTTATCCCTACTATAGGCAAAAATACTTATAAACAATGAAGCATGACTTAAAGGAAAATATCATACTGGATCTATGTGCAGGTTAGTTTTTTTTTTGCCAACTTGACTCAAGCTAGAGTCATGTGTCTAATTGAGAAATTGCTTCCACCATATGTTTTGTAGGCAAGTTTTTGGGGATGTTTTCTCAATTAGTGATTGATGTGAGAAGGCCCAGTCCACTGTGGGCAGAGCCACCCCTAGCAGGTGGTCTGTGTGGTATAAGAAAAAACAAGCAGAGCAAGCCATGAGGGGTAAACTAGTAGGCAGCATTCCTCCATGGTCCCAGCTTCAGTTCCTACCTCTATGTTCCTACCTTGAGTTCCTTCCCTAACTTATTGTCTTAGTTGGAATTTCTATCACTGTGAAGAGACACCATGACCACAACAGCTCTATAAAGGAAAATCATTTAGTTGGAGTGGCTTCCATTTTCAGAGGTTTAGACCATTTTCTTCATGGTGGTGTGCAGGTAGACATGATACTGGAGGAGAAGCTGAGAATTCTCTGTCTTGACCCATAGGCAACAGGAAGAAGTCTGTCTCACTAGGTATGAGACCTCAAAGACCGCCTCCACAGTGACAAGCTTCCTCCAACAAGGCCACACTTCCTCCCACAAGGCCATGTCTCCTATTAGTGACATTCCTTTGGGGACCATTTTCTTTCAAACCACCACATTTCTCTGAATATTGGACTGTAAACTGTAAGGTGAAATGAACCCTCTCCCCGTTCCAAGCTGCTTGTGGGCACCGTCTTTAACACACCAATAGAAAGCAAACCAGAGCAGGCCTCCTAAGACTTCCATGGACAGCATGCCTGGTGCTAGAGTCATTTGGCAGATAGTTAAAATGGCTGTCATGGAGTTGTTTGGAGAGTTTATTGGTCTCTCAGGGCTGGGAAAGCTCTGTGATGCCCTAAGCTCCAATGTCCAAGCACGTTATTAACTCCCAGCTTCACCTACACAGGAAAAAGCATCTTGTTAATTTTAGAAGCCTTACAGCCCTTGCACTGAATATATTCAGCTAAGCTCCTAATGTAAGATGTCCTGAGGTTAGGTTCATTGCTTTCTCCCCTGCATAAAAACACTGTGGCTCACCACAGGCAATATTCTTTCACATGATTTAAACCAACCATTAAATCATTCTGTCCACAGATCTGTGCCCAAGGCTTCCGTATATCATCTGAATGTGAGTTTGTGTGAAAAACATTACTGTATTAAAATTAGTTAGATAAAATTCCTGTGCATGTGGCTATGTCCTTTAGGCAAAACAATATACCTTTACTTGACCATTTTATTTTATTTATTTAACAGATGGTTTTGAGTATTGAGAAGTTGGTATAGTAAGGCTTTTTAAGCTACCAGAGCATTTCAGAGGATTTGAGATGTAAAATCCCTTCTCTCTGCCCACATTCGGCACTAACAGGAGAGAAAGGAGTCAGTTGAAGGCCAACATGTTCTCATAATTACTGATTAAAGCTGCCCAGTGTGGAGCCAAATGGTTTGTGAGTGGTTCTAATCCACTTCTGGAAGGCAACACCAGACAAGCTCAGAACTGATCAGCATGGCTCTGAATGTAGACAAGGAAGTGGCCTCCTTTGTTTGGGTAGCCCATCCTTAGAGCAGAGAAGGAAAGCCTAGAACCTCTGAAACAGACCAATTAGAAAAGGCCTCTTCCTCCTCTGAGAAGGACTCCTGGGAGAAAGGTATCACGTGTTTTCCTAATAAGCCCTGATGGATTTCTTCCATGTGGAACAATTCTTTACTGCTGGCAACCCCTTGGAGAGTGGGGATCAAATGACCCTTTCACAGGGGTCACCTGAGACCATTGGAAAACACAGATATTTACATTACGATTCATAATGGTAGTAAAATTACAGTTATGAAGTAGTAATAGAATAATTTTATGGTTGGGGGTCACCACAACGTGGGGGAAATGTATTAAAGAGGCGCAGCATTAGAGCTGCTGATGTAGAAACGTCTGCAAGCTGAAGAAAGGTTCTCCCCTAACAGCAGTGCAAGGAGAGAAAAGTAGAGGCAGCTTTACCCAGTTCTCTAGGGGCTGCTCGGTCCACAGCCTGGGAGGCCTGTCTGGTACCGGAGACTGTTAGACTCTGGACACACTTTCTCAGGAATGGCTGGGTTGTGAAGAAGGACTGAACCATGCTGGACACAGAACAGAGCCTAGCCTGCAGCTTGCTTTCTGAGGCTGGTGTGGGCAGGATTGGAAACAGGCACTGCAACGGGAGCTGTAGGATGTTTCCAGTGCTAAGTATTTAAGGAAGGAAAAGGAAGGACGCAGGGCTGGAAGGAACAAGAAGACAGGCGGGACTGATAGGCTCTCAGACACCCTGGTGAGACCTTACAGTCACTGGAAAGGGTCAGTGTGGCCCGGCCATTCACAGGGCCCTATGCTCCAGTCTCCAGAGGGATTCAGGGCAGGGCAGGCAGATCTCTCCAGCTGGGGAGACATGGAGGAGCTAGCAGCTGGGTAGCTCCTTTCTGTATCCACCGCACAGTCCCCCCCACTTTCAGCCCTCACCCCTCTGTTCTCTCCTGCTGCACCACTGCCGGCCTTTTGACATTTAAGCCATGCGCAGTCGATCTGGTTTCTGGCAGAACTCATGCCTTCCTTCACCCCAGGTATCTGAGATTTCTTTTCTATTTCTACCTGCCTTTGTTTTTTCATGACTTCTCTTTTCACCTTGTCAAATGACATCGAGCCTTCTGTGGCTGGAGCTCTCAGCCTGCACTGGGCCTCGGCATTTCCGTGAGCTCACAGCTTGTTCACCTTTGCACCTAGAATGTCTAGTAAGATCCTGGCATCAGACAGGTGTTTAGCAGGTGGCTGTCCTTTTACCTGTCCTTCTGGGACATGTTCACCTCCAACACACATTTACTGGGTACTTTTGTGTAAGTCATGTAGGCATGCATGCCTTGTTCTGTTTTGTAACCTCCAGGGTACCCAAAATGGACTCTCATACGTGCATACACTTTCTCAGGAAATACTTTAAAAAAAATCTTGTATTGAATCAAAGCTTATGTGCCCTGGCCAAAAAATGTTCAACACAGGATCTGGAAGCAGAGGGGAAACTGAAGCAGGTAGGGATTCCAGGCACAGGGGCAGGCAAGGTCTCAGAAGGCGCTGGAAATAATGTCTGAGGAAAGGAAAGCGGCTCTGTAGACACCCTTCTGGATTTGTTTTCATCTGCTCCAGGGAGGAATTACTCAGAGCTCTGTAAAGATAAGTGAGAACCTTAGAGTGAGAAGGTGGATACGGGCAGGGAGAACGGTAGACAAGGGGGCTCGATGACACCGCCATTTCCTTTAAGTCCAGGTACAGAAACTATTCCCTGTATGGTGCACAGGAAGTCCCAAAGAGGCAACATGTACTAACCTACTCACCCCAGGTTGACACGGAATGTTGAAAGTGACCGTCCTTCAGTCACTGGCTGGGCCTCAAAGGCTGCAGAGAGGTAAGATCTGACGTGCCAGAGAGAATTGGGGGCTTCAAACCAGCCAAACAGGAAAAGGAAAGGCCATTTCAATTGTTCAGGGGGTAAAGAGGAAGACATCGGCAATATCATCTTTCGTCAGCCACGCCCCACGGGGGCTATGCTTTCCTACCGCTTCTCTGAGCTCGCAGGGAAAGTCTGCTTCCTTCTCCACTAGAAGCTGAGCTGTAATCAGATGGCAACTCTGACTGGATGGGGACTCTTTGGGGCCAACTCAAAGTCACAGCCTTTCTTTTGGCACTTATTAGCTCCTTTGGTTATTCCATGGTAGAGAGTTCTTAGACTTTTTTTTTTCTTCTAAACTTCAGATGTTGAACGATTTTGAAGGAATCTTTTCTGAGGGCAGCAAGAGGTGGATATGTGACTTTTAGCTCCTTTCTGTCACCAATGGGCTGGTAGCCTTTTAAAGCAAGACAGACCAGTGACAACGAATGCACTGTGACCACCTTACTGTGGCTCATTGTTTCTTTACCTATTCCTCTTAAAGACACCATAAGACGTTTCAGACAATCTTCCCCTGTACTCGTGCGGAAGCCAAAGTTCAGGAACTGTGGTCAAAGTCACCACTGGAAGCGAGTAGCGGTGGAGAGACACAGTCTCAAGCATGGCAACTCGATGGCAATAGTTCTTACCTGGGGTGGTCCTGCTCCCTTACCCCCTCTTCCAGAAAGCATTAACCATATCTGCACACATTTGGGTTGTCACAGTAAGTGTGGGTGGGGACGGAGACCAGGACTGCTGTTAACATGCAATGCACAGGGAAGTCCTTCTCAGCAACAATGCTGGCCTTAGCATGACGACAGTGCTGAGGCTGAGAAAAGACTGGTGAAGCCATCTCTAATCTCTGTGTGGATGTGAGCTGTTCTGACTGTTGCTCGCCTGACCTCCTGTGTGCTGTCTTCACAGGACTCACCATCTCATCGGGATGGTTTTCCGGTAATTTTGGCTGTTAGCTGTCATGCATATTCCTAGCTGTTTCTGGGTAAAGGTTTCACCAGTTCATCCCCAACTCCTCCTCAGTACTCAGAACATAGCAAGTGTTCAACCAGCAGTTGTTAACTGAGAACTGGCAGAGGGACATGGGGAAAGTGCAACCCCATAAAATAACAAAAGCAAAATGGCCAGCCCAGAAGTGAAGCCTGCTTCTGTCAGAATCCCAATCCTCTGCTCCTGGCCCTGTGTCACGGGGTTGCTATGGGGGAGAGGATCGGGATCCAGTCTGTGTTCTGTACAAGCTCAGAGCCCATCCTAGGAGGGAGAGAGTCTGAGTGTTAGGGTGCCATGTCAGATTCAGACTGGGACAGGTGAAGGATGGGAAGAACGCGGGCTGCCTGAGTCCTTCTGGTACATGCAGACCATGAGGGAATGCTGTGGAGAACTGCCCAGATATTAAAAGAGCAGCTTAATGTGCCTACAGCCATTCTATCTCTCCTTTTAGCAAAGATGGTCAGAATAACATTATCTTTTCCTAGTCCTTGGGGAATTTGGATCTCTTACAGTTTTCAGAAGTGACGGCTACTGGCTGCACAAATGTACATTCAAGACCCAGAAATACTCTAAAGTCAAGTACCTGGTTGGCATTGGCTCCGTCTCTCAGATGTGGGCTCTGGTGGAAGCAGTGACCAACTAAATGTGGGAACAAACTCCCAGGACTCATGGCTGGAGAAGCTGCAGGGAGGGGCGGGAAGGGCTGGGTAAGGGGAGCATGAGAGAGAAGGAGATTGGGTGAGGGAAGGAGCTGGGAGGGATGAGGCAAAGGCAGGAGGGGGAAGAGAGGCAGGGAAAGGAGAAGAGAGTGAAAGACAGAGGGAAGAAAGAAAATTAGGGCCAAAAAACCCTCAGAAAGTACTTTAAAAAAAAACCTCTTCCTATCACTATAAATCAAATATTAAATATAATATTAAAGTTACCTTTCATACTGAAATCATCCACATGGCTCATTCTATCTCCTGTGGGGCATTTGTTCTCTGGTAGTTTTTAAAAGATTTATTTATTTTTAATTATGGGTTTATGTGTGGGTTTGTGTACATGTGGATGCAGGGACCCATGGAATCCAGAAGAGGCCATCAGATATCTTAGAGCTGGAGTTACGGCAGTTGTGAGCTAACCGACCTGGGTGTTGAACTGAACTCAGGTCCTCTACAGGAGCAGTAAGCTTGCTCTCAACTGCCGAGCCATCTTTCCAACCCATCTCATGGGCTTTTTATAGGCATAAATTTCCCAATACATATAGATTTAACCAAACTAAAGCCGCAAAGGTGATACATAGATTCAGATGTGAAAAAACAGTGGGGGGCAGGGGGGTAGGAACCATGGCTCTGGATAGGTGGAGTGGAAGGAGGTAGGGCGTGAGAAGAAGGATGGATTGGGGGGTACATAGGGAGTCTATCAGCATACACTCCAAGTTCTTGCCTGTCTGGGGGTAGAGCAAGCTGTCCGGACGGAGACGCGGGTGACTAGTGGCCCGCTTGTGGTTTGGGGGCAGCCTGGAAGGCTGTTTGTCTGAAGGGACATTGTAGACAGATTGTTCCAGAGGGTCCTTGATGAAACTGTGATTCCAAGAGTACGGTAAAGCCACTACGAGATATTTGTCTTTCCATCTTCCAGCTGAACAGACAGGAACCATGAAAATGATCCAACGACTCTCTTTTTATTATGCTTCGGGGCAAGGAAAAGAAAGAAACAAAGTCCGGAAGTTATTAATATAAACAGAAGTGCTTCCTGTACACGTTAAGTCTGCAGGTCACATCTCGCATTGTATTCCTGTTCTGTAGTAGGTGTCAGGAGCTTCCGCTTCAGGAAGAAGGAAAGGGCCTTAGCGAGAGAAGCTCAATCAGTAACAGCCTAGCGTTCTGGTTTGGGACTTTCTCAGTTGTTACCTCTTTCCTGAGCTTTGGAAATTGAGTTCGATGTTTTTCCAGTGAAATTAGTATTTCTTTCAAATTCACTTCCCAGAATGAAAAGTTCTCAATGCTGGCCCATTAATCATGAAGAGAAGATTAATGCTAACATCAGTCTAAGATATGCTTATGCCAAAGGTTCCTATAATAATTGTTTATAAAAGAGCTTATTTAGGAAAATGTTGGATCCCAAAAGAGTAGTGCATGCCCTCCAAGGAACAAATTAATAGAAGCAAACAGCAGTGTCCTTGGAATCCCTTAGATAAACACATCTGGAACACACCATTCCCTTAAGCCCTACTGTGCCCAGGATGGCAATCTCACTTGTCTTTAAAGCCAGTCCTGAAGAGGTTGTACTTTACTTTCTATGTCCTGGTTTGCTATTCCAACTCCCAACTTCAACTCTGGTGGATCTTTCTTTCCATATAATTAGTACATTGTGTCTTATCAATACTCCCCTAGAGGACAAAGTCCCCAGGGCTGTGCCTAGCCCTTCTTGATTGTTACTATGTCCTCAGAATGTTGTCTGGTTCACAGTAGGTCTGTAATAGATTTTAGTTGGAAGAATGAATGCATGGGGTCACCAACCACGAAAGGCCGATAGACTAGCATCAATCTGTTTGCTTTCTCAGACCCAGCAATGGCACGGAGAACAGAAGCTCCTAGAAAGGTCTGCCAGAACTGAATCAAGGAGTCTCAGAGGTGCTGCTTCAAAAAACATACCCTTTCAATAGAATTTGCCTGTCTTGTGAGAAAACATCACACCAGGCTTTGGCAGTGGGTGGCATGCTCTCCATATGTGAGCATTCCATGGTGTCCTTGTACAATCAGAGTCCTTGCTGGGGGATCCCTTGCCATCCAGGGCTGCAAGTCATAATAGCAATGTCTGATAGGTCCCAAGCACTGTGCCAGGGCTTTACCCATGCTTATTCAGCTAATTCTTATAACTAACCCCATGAAGAAGGACTAGCTATTTTCCTTGTCTACAGATGAACCTGGGAAACAAGATGTGTGGATATCTGTGTATGGAAGCTTCTAGGCTGCCCCAGGGAGAGAGGGCAGGGCAAGATCTCTTGAAGGCAAGGAAGAAAAGCAGGCAAGAGCCTGCTATATCTTTTCTGTATCTAATATCAGGACTCTATTAAATGTTGTATAATTGGGATTCTGCAAAAATTGGTAGAAGAAAGCTTTTTCCTAGGGACTACAAATCAAAACTGATGTTTTGGTCCTAAAACTAGAAGTACTGAAAATCTGGAAATGTTAAATGATTCAATGTCAGTCTCATATAAGAAGCAGAGCCAAGGCTGAAAATCTCCATTTCAAGTAGCCCAGATATTAATTTCCTTTGTCACATGGCCATCCTATCCAGGGGTCCCCATAATGGCACTCGAGTTTCTAATACTTTTAAATCAAGAGACTACCTCCCCAGCCCCCCATTTTTAATATAAAACTTTTGTTTCCAGGGGCTATGTCCTAAATTAATACTGAATAAAATAAAACAAGTTGAAGGTAAATTTGAAAGCACTTGCCTTGGAGTTGCTAGAGAATGAGAGACATGAAAGACAGGTAAAGGCCAGACATAAGGGATATGGAGAGACACTCGTGGGATTTGGCTAAGACTAGAGAATGTGGCCGATGTACGCTAGCCCTGGAATAAAAACACAACATTACTAGTGACAGTAGCAGCATCACTGTTTTTGAATGCCTGTGGTGCTTTGGATGAAAATGTCTTCCATAGATTCAGATATGTTAATACTTGGTCCCCAGTAGGTGGTGCTACTTGTGGAGGGTTGGGAGGTGTGACCTTAGAGGAAATAGGTCACTGGGGGCTGGCTTTGAGAGTTTAAAATACTCACGCCACTCCTAATTCCTTCTCTCTGTTTGACTGCTTGCAGTTCCAGAAGTAGGCAATCAGCTTCCAGGTCTAGCTGTTCTGGCTCTGCTCTGCCATCGTGGATACTTACCTCTGAAACTATCAGCCCAAACACACCCGTTCTTCTGCAATGCCCTGGCTGTAGCATTTTATCCCGGCAACAGGAAGGTGACTAAGACAGTGTGACACGTGACATCTACACAGGCAAATGCTTTATATTCTGTCACTATCATCTTTAATACTGAAACAGGTCAGCTCTGAGAGGAAACAAAACCTTTATAAGCTGGTAAGAGAATCTAAACCAACACCTATGTGGCAATAAAACACAAAATCTGAGCCCTTAGAGCCACTGTAACTGGAAGCCTTGAGGTTATAGATACCCAGGCTTTTTTGTCCTTCAGCAACTCTTGGGTCTCCTCTAGAGCGAAGACCCCTGGTCCTGCCTCAAGGATGATATAAGGGTAGAATTCACCTGTTTGAAGGCAAGCAGAGCCAGTCTAGGCTGATTCAGCTACTACATACCAAGATGTCTGAGATTTTCTGACCTGGTGCCAAGCTTTCCAGTCCCTAGCAGAAGACCGAATACTAAGGCTCAGGTTGGTGTGATGGCTCAGTGTGTTAAGGTATGTGCCACCAAGCCCTACAACCTGAGTTTGATCGCTGGGAACCACACAGTGGAAGAAGATAACTGACTCTACCAAGTTATCTTCTGCCCTACACACACACACATACACACACAGCCACAAACACGGACACACGCNNACACACACACACACACACACACACACACACACACACACACACACAGAGTTCTACTACTTTGGTTTTTATTGCTGTGATAAACACCATGACCAAAAGCAACTTGAAGAGGAAAGGATTTATTTGGCTTATAGTTTAATGTCACAGTCCATTACTGAGGGAAGTCAGGGCAGGAATTCAAGGCAGGAACTGGTGTCAGGGACTGATGCAGAGGGAGCACTGTCTACTGACTTGCTGTCCATGGATTGCTCAGCTTAGTTTCTATACACCAAGGACCACCTTCCCAGGGGTGGTTGGTGTGCGAAGTCCTGCATATGTGTTGCTTTTATTGGGTAATAAAGTGGCTGCTTTTAGCCAACAGCTTAGCAGAGTAAAGCCAGGCTGAAAGAGATACATAGAGAGAGTAGGGGGAGTTGGAGAGACGCCATGTAGTTGCCAGAGGGGAAAGATGCGAGCTGCCAGTTGGAACCTTGCTGGTAGACCATGAGCCTCATGGCAGAATATAAAATAATATAAATGGGTTAATTCTAGATGTTAGAGCTAGCTATCAATACACTCAAGCTATTGGCCAAACAGTATTGCAAATAGCATAGTTTCTGGATGATTATTTCGGGCCGGAGCAGCTGGGAACAAACAAACAGCCAACCCTCAACAGGTGATGGCACTGCCCACACTCATCTGGGTTCTCCTGTATCAGTCTTTAATCAAGAAAATGCCCCACAAACAAACCTTCAGGCCAATCTAACGGAGGCATTTTCTAAATTGAAGTTCCCTCTTCCCAGATGGCCCAGGCTTGTGTCAAGTTAACAGAAATTAACCACTATGCACATTAAAATAAATAAATATGAATGTAATAAAAACACTGAGGATTAAGGGTGTCCATTCTAGTAACCTTAGGGAGTAAGGCTAGCCAGTGAGCAAGTTGAAAGCAATGACTTGAAGTGATTCCTACAACTGTAGGGCCCTTTAAAGTTTTGAAGCGTGTACCTCTGTGCTTTGGAGTCCATGCTCGACTCCTGTAGTGGGGAGACAAGACTACAGATTAGAACAAAGGAACCGTTTACAGAGGGTCACACGCATCTTAGGAAGCAGCCAACTGGGAACTAACTCCATGTCCTTGTGGGTCATTTCCTCTTTCCAAGACACCAGCAAAGAGTAAGGTCCAAGGAGGAATTAAAAATCTGAGGGATAGAAATCAGTCCGTGAGGGTCTCAGCGAGGCTGGGACATTTTGGCGACAGATACTAGCTGCCTGGTGCCGGCTGGCCTTGTTCTTCCTAAGCTGGGTGGGGGCCCTGAGAGGAGTTGTGCCCAGAGATATTTTTGTCTTGTTGCCTCAACCCAGGCAGGTCCACTTGGAATGATTTATTTATCATGATTTCTTTGGTTTGTTTTGTAAACACAGCCTACACCCGGGAGGGAGTTGTATTCCCAGGGTCTTCCTTTGCAGGGGTATTTCTTTAAGAAGTATTTGCTGAAAGCAGAAGCTCCCTTATGTGTGTTCTTAAGTAGCTTAACCTAGAGCATTAGAAGCTTGAGAGTCAGCTGAGGTTACTGAGCCCTGCTCCCTCATTTTACAGTTTGTGGAACTGAGGCCGAGCACAGGCTAACTAGAGAGAGTGGCTGACTGGAAAGGCTTGCCTACACAGTCCTTAGATATTTCTCCAGGCTGACTGTGGTCCTGGGGAGAGCATAACATACACAGCCATTGCTTTGTTTGAACTCACCCTTAACCAGGGCATTTTGGCTTGAAATCAATGAGTAAAATTGTGTTGTTTAGAAAGGGAGAGGCTTTGGGAACTTCAACCAAGGCAGCATGCCCTGACTTAGGGCTGTTGGTGGCTTTAGATGGAGACCTGAATGAAGAGGAGGAGTTAGTCCAGGGAGCAGGGGAAAGAATGGGTGCTGGGTGGAATCTGAAGCAAGAGGGCAGGAGCAAGGGATTGAGGCACTGAGCGCTGCAGATCCCAAGGGCCTGGTAAGAAGTGGGGAGGTGTGTGGAAAGAATTAGATTGAATTACAGATTAAGTGAGAAGCAGGAGAGTTTCAAATATAAGCAGGTGAAGTGATGAGATTGGGTTTGCCCTTTTAGTAAAAGTACTCTGACTGTGCGGAAGAGAACATGTTGGAACCTCAGGTCTGGTATAGACAGTGGCTCCTTATTCTATCCAAAGTGGCTTCTGTGGTTCAGGGTCTAAGTGTAGTGGGATGTTCTGTTACATCTGGGCTGTCTTTGAAGCCAGGGGTTAAACACAAAGCTGAGTCTAGGACACATGTCTTACAAAAGCCCCGTGGCCTGATTTGGGCCACGAATTGGGACAGTGTAATTTCTTAGTGTTTGAAAGACACTTTTCAATTCCTGAGACCTGTCACAGGTAAAAGGAGACAGAGCTTAGAAGAAGTCTGGCCTGGACAAGGGAGCTCCAAGTAGCCAGGTCTCTGGGTAGGCTGGTCCAGAATGGGCCCTTTTCTTTCCTAGGCCCCTTTAGCAGGAGGTTTTAAGCTCACAAAGCTGTCTTATGTTTCCTCCCTCTACACACCCCTGTTTGTCTTTCTAAGTGTTGTCTGCCTCTCCATCCTTTCTCCCAACCCACTGCAGGAAGTAATGTGATGAAGTCAAATGTATAGGCTTTGGAGACACAGATCTAGGTTTGAATAATGATGGCTTTTACATATATTAGCTATGTCAGTGCGCTGACAACATGCCTGAAGTATCTCCCCACTGTGGTGGTGGTCCATGCTTAGCTGGCTCTGCTTGGTTTTAGGCTGTGGTAAGAGCATCATGGTGGAGAGCATGAAGTTGAGCTAAGCTGCTCATATCATGGTAGCCTTGCACCAGGAAGTGAAACGAAGGGCTTGGGTACAGACACACCCTTCAAAGAAGTGGTAGGTCACCCTTGTATTGATCTACTTCTTCCAACGAGGTTCCATATCCTAAAAGTCCATTTAGTGGCACTCTCATCAATGGGTTCACTAATCGGTGAGGTTAGAATCCTTATGATACTGTCTCCACCAGCTAAAGAACCAAACCTTTAACATATGAACCTCTGGGCAAGTAAGTGTCTTAGCCTCTCATATGCTCAATTACCTTATCTGTGAAATTGGCACATTGCTGTTTTCATCATGGTCTTATAAAGTCTAAACAAGGTAACCTGTGGAACATAGTTGTAAACTTGGTACACAGAAACTATACAATGAGCTCCTCTGATCATTAATTTTTTTTCAGTTTCTCTGGTACTACAATGGGCTTGCCTAGGTACTCAGGTCATTGTCGACCTCCTAAACTCTTCTGTGAAGTCTGGGGAAAGTATTAGTGTCACCCTAACCCAACTACAGCATGGGAAGGAAACTTTCTCCCATCAAAGATGGACTGGATCAAGACTGCAGGCCAGAGACAGGTTCATGTGATATCTGGGTGGAGCCATCAACTGCCAAGACTCCAATTAGCCATGATTCTCTTTTGCAGTTTCCTCATTCCATTCAATTTAAGCAATCACCTTGTTCCTACCACCGTGTGGCAGGTCATGAGCTAGATCACACAAACAAAACAAAACACCAATATTAGTAAGCTGTAGGCCAGCTGAATAATACCAACAGGGTGGCCAGCAAGAGAGATGGTAATAGGACAATACTGTCCCACGAGGACAATCACAGGATCTAGGGTCTTTGTTTTGATTGAGAAAGACTCAGTACATCTTCCAATTTCTTAAGCCTGTCGTAGGAAAGGGGAAGTGTGTGTGTGTGTGTGTGTGTGTGTGTGTGTATGGTTTGGGGTTCCTTGGAGATAGAATCGGTGCTCACTGATGGTAGAAATTGCTATAAGGCATATTTTATCTCCTTGAATGAAGTAAAGTTGTATGCTGTCTTTGGGTATCTAGCAGTAGAACAGGTTGTTCAACAGGTAAATCTTACTCAGTCTCTGGGAATGCTCAGGCATAGGCTGGGTAAGTGCCCATGAGGGTGTTGGAGAGAGAGTGCCTGTTGTAGATGGGAAGTTGCTGGGTGACCTTTAGGCTTCCTAGTGATCTGAGGTACAAAGGTCCCAAGTTCTGCTTTCAGGTTCAGATGATCTTTCTCTGGGTGTCTTCCAGCTTCCTCCCTCTGGTGCTGACCTTGTAGTTTACCTCATCAGTACTTCTGGAATACAGCTCTGGAGCCCTGCTACACCAATTTACTAGTCCAGAGACCCACACCATTTGCTGCTGGGTCATGCATGAACTCAAATCCAGTCTGTTCTGACTAGACAGTTGAATTTGTTATACCAGCTCCTTTTCAGAAACTGTACCCTTAAAGTATTAGTGTTTTTGTTCTCATACACATTTCATATATTCAAAGCTATACAGTATTAGCTATGCAACTTTAAAGGTTAATGTTTCTGAAAAGCAGTGGATGTACAGTTTGGCTGCTAGATTCAAGTCCCAGCTCTGTTACTCACTATCAATTTTGTCTTAGTTGAGCCTCCGTATCTTTATTTACTAAAAAAGGTGATAACATTTAGTTTACTCTGCTGTTAGGCTTAGTAGACAATGTGTGCAAAATGCATAGATTCAGGTTTGATACACAGCTACATTTCCAATAAATATTAATGGTAAATGATTATTGATAATTAAGTTGCTCTTGTTATGTAACAGTTTCCTCCAAGATTGAAGCATTCCATCTTTCATGCAAGCTCTTTAAGCAAAGAGGTAAACAACTCAAAATAGCTTCAAGAAGTCCCTGAAGCTGACCAAATTCTCTAGGCTCCTCCCTCCCAGCCCTAGAGGGAAATATAAGATGGGAGGAGACAGCTCCCACACACAGTCTCATTCTGAGATTCTTGGAGGCAGGATCACCATATCTGGACTGAGGCAGAGAGGTAAGAGCCAGTGGCTGTCTTGCTTTTCTGTCCTTCAGGGTGAACCCCAATATCTGTCTCTATGCTTTTATTAGTTGTGTTGCGAAACCCCTCACCCAAACTCCTGTTTGTAACCCCAGTAAAACTCATTGATTAACCAAGCTGGACTTTTGTGGTATCTGTACTGTGGGCTGTTGTTAGGTCTCTCTTTGGGGTAAGTAGATGTTTATGTTATATTTCCCCATGGAAAGTTTTGTTACACTTTTGTTAAGCAGCAGTTCTTTCATTACTTTCTAAAGTGCAGACTTTTTGAAGTACTTCTTTATATATTTTAGAAATCATAATAATGTTGTCATTTGAAAGGTTCTAAAGGGTAGGTAGGACCTCAAACTGCTGTTTATAACTGAGAAAATTGAGACTCATCTAGTGGGAGATGCGAAGGGAATGCAGAGATATTTGCTCTTGTCTCATAATCGTCAATTTATCATAATTTCACTATTGAACATTGATTAAATTATCTTGTTTTCCCTGAAGAATAGTCTCAAACAACAAATGACGTGTCGATGAATCTTTAGGTATGACATCAGAAGCACAGCCAAAACAAAACTCGTTAAGAAAACCATTTATGTCAAACAGTTCTGCACAATAAACAGCCACCAAATGAGAAAAAGCCTACAGAACGAAAGAGCTTGGTGATGCACCCTTGTGGTCTTAGAACATTGGAGGTAGTGCTAAAGGATCAGGAGTTCAAGGCCTGACTTGGCTATAGTTGAGGTCATCCTAGGTTGCATGACACAGCATCTCAAAAAATATGCATATACACATATATGTATATATACACACATACACATATATATGTATATATACATACACACATGTATGAACTATATATATGCATGCACACACACACACACACACACATATATATGGGAAACCTTAAAACCCCAAATAAACCCTGTTTATTTTATCCTGTATATTGTTGTTGGAGTAGATTGCTGCAGTCCGTAGAGACTATAGTACAAAGAAAGTGATAGAAAGTGTTATCCAACAATCCTACTCTGGGTATATATCTGTATTAGTCATGTCAGAGAGAGAGAGAGAGAGAGAGAGAGAGAGAGAGAGAGAGAGAGAAGCAGCAGTGGGATCGCACCTGAGAGGCAGAGAACCTGGTAGTGTCTTGGTCCTTGAGGCTGGGTGTCTCAGCCGCTTAGAATAATCCCACTGTGGCTGTCTCTTATTGGAAATGCTGAGAACTTGGTAGTCTCTTGGTCCACAGGGAGGGTGCCTCGGCAGTCTCAACCTGATGGTGGAAACTGGGCACTTTCCTGGAGAGCCTCTGGCCCTCTGTCTAGGATGGAAACCTGGAAACTCTGGTTCTAAGATCAGCAAAGGAATCAGCAGAGAGTAAACAAACTCAGTGGCGAGAGGGAAGGCCAACTGAAGAGAAAGTGAATACTCTTCCTTCTGCTGCGTGCTTTTTATCTGGGCTATGACCCAGAGGTGCTGTGCACATCAATGAAGGCACTAAAGACAATTGTTCAACGGAGGCTGTACACTCAGGCGATTCTGATTTGTGGAGAGTTGATGTTAAAACCAACCATCACAATATCCAAAAGGATTAAAATTGGGATCTCAGAGAGACACGGGCACTCTCTCTGATTCATTGCAGCATTATTAAAGACACAAAAACAAGCTAATGTCCATCCCTGATGACTGTAATAATCTCTCTACCTCTCTCTATCTGTCTCCCCTGACCCAGACACACAGTGAAGTCTTATTCTTTTAAAAGAATGATTTTCTCACTTGAGACACCACGGGTGAACCTGGAGGATTCTATGATGGCAAAGTGAAATATGCCAGCGATGGAAAGACAAATACCCACGATGCCACTGTCCACCTAAAATAGATGCGCACATAGAAGCAGAGAGTCCAACAACCTCTCCTGCTCCATGAGGTTTGGTCAGTGAGAAATTCCTAAACGATGACCAAAATAGTTCCTGCCTTTGGAGAGGCCTTTAAGGTTTTCAGAAACATTTCCTCTCTACATGACTGCAAGCTTAGGAAAGTCATACTCAGTCACAGAGGGGAAAATGAATTAAACAAAGGAAGACCCTATGGAGGATACAGACCTCAGCAGTAGTTGGTGGGGACAGGTGTGTGTATGTCTGGTGGGGCATACAATAGGCTGGTGACCAGTAATGAATGATCCTTGGGACCAGCAGAATGACTGTAATTAAAAATACTTTATTAGGGTCATGAAGATGTCTGTGGCTTGTGCAGTCACCTGAGGCCATGTTGTTGTCTTGGTCTGTGCTGTTGCCAAAGCCCATGTCTGGGTCCATAGTCCTTCTGCAGATGGGGGTCATGCTGATGTTTATGGCCTGTGTTACCAGCAAAGATTATGTGGCTATCCAGGTTGTGATGTAGGAGGGTCATCTGTCTATGTGTTACTTTCATTGGTTAATAAAGNTTCGGGGTATAAGCTAGCTGTGCGGGAGCTGGGCCGGACAAAAAGCAGGCCCATGCTCCCCCTCTTCACTACAAGGTTGTATGCTGCCACTGGAATCCATGTTGTGTCCATGGACTGGGCTGCCACCAGGGAACATATTGGTGTCCATGGCCCATGTTGCCAAAGAGGCCATGTTAACTCCCTTGGCTTGTGATGCCACTGAGGGATATGAATGTGTCCTTGACTCCTGCAGTGGTAGAGGCCCATTTGATGTTTGTACAACCACTGGAGACCATGGTGATGTCGGTGCCAGGTAGTGATGCCAGAGGCTATATGGAAGTCCATGATCCATGCTTCCGCTAACAGTAAAGGACAAGAGAGCTGTTTTTGCATTGTATCAATGACTGTAGAGTCACTTTAGAGAAAGAGGGGCACACACGGCTTCTATGACAATTCCCCACTGCCACCAAAAGTAACAGCCTAGATAGTTAGCCGTTGAAGAGAACTCTTAAATACCGTGATAAGGATGCTGAAGTATAGCTCTCCACAAGTGATGACTTATGGTAAGGGTATGGTTGGGGAAGAACTCAGTTTTCTTTAAGGGGCTGGCCACTTGGATTCTGACCATGCTCCAGTGAGTGTATGGGTAACACAAACTGGACTTTTTTCTTTCTTCTTTTTGGAGGGCAGTTCACAAGTGTAGGGGGCAGACCTGGGAGGACTAGGAAGTGACTGTGATCATGGTGTATGATGAAAAGTTCCCAAATAACCAAAGAAAATAATATGTTGGAAAAGAGTACTTTATTACAGATAAACAAATTTGCAAATGATGGAGCTTGTTCCGTCAGTTGTTCTTACCATTCACGCATACAAATCATCAAATGAGAGGAGGCTTTGCTTTGGGGGTTGCAGGGCTAGTGCAGAAAGCTGCACGGCACAGGGAGGGGCTTATGTCTCACAGGTATACATCCGTTTACAGACTTCTCAAGTTGTATACATTATACATCTACAGCTTTTATCATGTGACTCCATAAAGGGCCTTAAAAAACAATGGGGCAGGCCAAACAACACCTTGTCCTCTCTATGAAATTCGTTGTTTAAATAGTTGAAAAGATGGTGGTATTTATGTTATTTTCAGCATTTTGAAGGAAATTTGTATTGGCTGATGGCTTCCCGGTATCTGGAAGCTCTGTACTGCTCCTGAGCCTGGTCCTCCACGGAGAAGCAAGCGACAGCTCTGAGATTACCTTGAACGGATGCAGGCTGAGTGGCAGGTGTAATGTCATGCCCAGCAGGACCAGTTGGCAGCTGTGAGCTGTGTCCTGCCAACATGCTCCAAGGAAGAGACGTTTTCTCGAATAAGTGGCAGCCTTGGCTTTGGGAATTTATAAAAAGAAAGTATGGTTGAGGGCAAAGTCAAATTCAGTTCAACTTTCAACCAGGACTGGAGGGCACTGAGTAAGTACACAGTCCTGACTGTGCTGGTGAGCCCTGACACACAGTGGGCCTGTTCACATGTTCCAGGATTGCAAAGTATCCTGTGAACACGTAGTCTGAGAGCCATTGTCCTAAGTGTGACGAGGAACAAGCTGTCCCTTGGTAACGTAATTTTGTGCAATACTGAGTTGAGCAAAGTTCAGCTAGTTTCCTACTTGGAATTTCTTGGTGCCCTTAGCACACTAATGTCGTTTTTCCTTGGGAACTACAGGGGACTGTTTCCAGAATGCCTCAATGGATAGCAAAATCTACAGTACCCAAATTCCTCATAGAAAATAGGCCAACATTTGCACATTACTACCTATGGCCTCTTGTGTGTGACCTCAAGATTTCTTCAATGTCCAATATGGTAATATGATTTAAATGGTTGTTCTGTTATGTTGTTTAGGGAATCAGGATGAGATAAACAAATCTTTATATGGTTATTAAATACACAATTTTAAAAGTGGTTTTGATCTGCTATTCACTGACATTGGACCCTTACATATAAAGGGCCAACCGTATGTGGTTGGTCTCCAGAGAGGTTCAGAATTCATCTTTTCTCCATCATTTTTGATCACAGAACTATGTGTTTCTTTACAAGAACCTAGGCAGGTACTAGTGTTCTGAGAAAACATGTTGACAAAAACTGTGGGATTTCATCTTGTCTTCTGTTTGTGAGCAAAGGCCAGACTATTACCAGTGAAAGATTAATACAAAGGTTCTCTCTCTTCAGACTCTAATATACAACATAGCTACTCACCTAGCATCTACCCTTTTTTAAGGTGAGAAAGTTCCAAGATCTTGTGCTTACCTTAGGGAGACCTTAGGGACATTTTGAAAGGCACAGAGGGGAAGGCAAAAACCTATGCACTCTAGTTTGGATTTAAAGCATCTTTGATGGTATTGGCCTGATTAGATACATGCTCCTTCATGTTTCTTTTGCTTTTAAGGTTGCTTCCAAAGTGCAGCTTCCAGAGTAGCTCTGCATAGGACACATTAACAATGCATTGAACCCAATTTTTCTTCAACTAGATGGATACTATGGAAAGCCTTGGGGTTTTCATATGAACTCTTCAGGCTAAGCTAAACCTGTAGCCAGCATATCCATAGCCTTACTGAGTTAATGGCTTGCCATGGATTGGATTATTTTTCTTCATTGGTAAAATGTGGGTAGGGTAAAATGGAAGAAACACAAATATACACTGTAATATATATGTTAGGGTTTCAATTGCTGTGTGAAGAGATCCTATGACCAACTCTTATCAAGGAGAGCATTTAAGTGGGGCTAGCTTACAGTTCAGAGGATTAGTCCATTGACATCATGGTAGGTAGCATGGTGGCATGCAGGCAGACATGGTGCTGAAAAAATAGATTAGAATTTGATATCCAGATCAGCAGACAGCAGAAAGACAGTGAGACACTGGGCCTGGCTTGAGCATCTGAGATCTCAAAGCCCAGCCCCCAGTGACACACTTCCTCTAAAAAAAGCCATACCAACTCCAATAAGGCCATGTCTTCCAATAGCGCTACTCCCTCTGGACCTACGTGGGCTGTTTTTAAACCAGCAATGCACTAAACCTACTTCATGCTCGAGGTCGTGCTTTAAGAATGTAACAGTGGATTAAGTATGTTATTTGTTTACAGATATGACAGTAAGTTATAATACATTTTGTTATCTGCTGAAAGTGCTACAGAGACAGACGAGGAAGCAATGGATTTTGTCTTTTGACGATTCCTTCAAGTTCTGGTAATCTAGGTGAAACTAAGCTTTCAGATTCTTCCTGTCACAGTTGACCCTGTGACTTCTGGTCTACAAAACAACATTAGGAAACTCCCAGTATCACCATCACCACAGCCAGGCGACTGTCAGCTGGTCTGCTGTTGACAGGATTTCTTCTGTGCAGACCTTGTTTGAGAGTAGCTCAGCAGGACTTCCCTGCCCCCCATCTCGAATGAGGGTAGCATCTCTCCTGAACACAAGTCTGCCTTGGAACATTTGGGCTGATGTGGAACTGTGCACAATGAACCAGAACAAAACAGATTTCCCCCAGTGAAAACCCTAGGTTCCCACCTTTCTCAATGTCTAAGGGGAGACTAAGTTAAGTTCTTCCTTCCAAACTTTGAAACTTCCCTGGTTCCAGGGACTCCCTTCTGCATTATCACACATCAGGCTTCCTGCTGAGGTTATTTATTTTATTTTTGAGATTGAGATTCAGGTAGCTCAGGCTAACCTTAAACTCTCTATTTATCTAAGGATGACCTTGAACTCCTGTTCTTCCTGCCTCTACCTTCAAAGTGCTGGGATTATAGACAGGTACTCCTAGACTCCGAGACTCACTTTCCCCATCCCCCATTTTCATTTTTCTCCCTCTTTTCTCTTCTTCTAGTTCCATTCCCAAGTGCCACTTGCTGGAGACGATCAGTAGAAATAAAATCACCAACAGCAGTGAACTGCTGATCATGTTCATACCAAAAATCAAGCCAGGCCAGATGACCTGATGATGTTTAGCTGACCCAAGTCGTGAGGAAATGAGATTAAGGACCTTCAGTATCTCCAGCAAACCCTACTGAGCCTTGGCCACTTCCCCTCCCTCTACAACATCAACAAAAACCTCATTCTGCCTGTGACAAAAGCAGCATCCTTAGTAACTGCAGCTTCAGACTCTCTCTGTAGTTCTTCCTCACCTCCACTTCCCAGGTACTCCATAGAAAACCAAGAGTTCACTGTCACTCAAGATCACCAAAGGTGGTTGGCGCAGGAAACTCTGGAACCGTAGCATGGGCAGTCCAGGAATGCGAAGACTCCCTGCCTCCTCGTCCTCTGCTAGTCTGAAGATTTGCTGAGGGCAAATAGGAGGGAGGTCCTCTCAAGTCTTCTGAGCTGTCAGAAATCAGGTCCTGTCACATCTAGCTTCCAGTGGAGCTCACCACCAGTCAACATCCGCTATGCCAATCTCAGGAAGCCAACTCCAACCCACTCTGTTGGTAAGTGTGAGTTCTCCTGCCATCTTCTCTAAACTCTTGGAGTTTTCAACCTCAACCTCTCCTTTCTCCTCCCCCCTTCTTATCGAATGTATTCCTCCACTGTGTTGGTTTTTACTCTCCTTGGACTTTCTGCAGAGCTCATTTTCTTTTTCTTCCACACACAGGAACAGAGGAGCCCCCCCCCCTTGCATCTCACTCCTTCACTACCTCCCCCGCGCCACCGCTTCACGACTGACTGATTTTTTAAAATTATGTAACCAACGATGTAAGCTTCATTTGTTTAAAATAAACCCTATTTAACTCCTGTGGGGCATTAAAATTTAATACTATTATTGTAAAATCAATATTTAAATTTCCATTAGGAAGAATTCAAACACCAAAGTGGACAGATTAGAAAGAGGAACATCACTAACACTGCCCCCTTCCTGCCCTTCCTAGAGGTAAAGGCTACAAATGATTCATCAAAATTTCTCTATATGGTTGCTTATGGGGTTGCTTATGGACTTACAGATTGGTGTTCACTTAACATACCTTCTGCAAACTGACATTTTTATTTAAGAATATGATAGAGATACTGTTCCATGCAAGTTATGTATGTATACTTCATTTAAAATGTTCATGTAGTATTCTATTCAATGGATGTATTAAATTCAACTACCTAGTCTCCTTTAGATGGATGTTGAGGCTGTCTCTATTCATTTCCATGATGAACAAAGTTGCGGATACTCCTCCCACACATCCTCACATCCTGTACTGGGGACACTAGACACCACTGCTATTCTCTGCTTTCACACCTTTTGGCATCATTAGCCCTGTCTTGGTTTTATTCCGACACAGCAGACAACAGTCTTCCTGGGTGCAGAATTGCGGTTCTGTGTTCTCCCTTCTCCCTGTGACTGGTGTCTTCTGAAACTGCCAGGTCCTATTCCTTTTCTAAACAACTCTGATGTAGAAGCACCTCCACACGACAGACCAGCGTTCTCAAATGGGTTCATATATGCATTCCTTACTATAATGGAAGGCCACCCACTGGAACAGACACTATGCTGACCTGTGGCATGGGGGTGAGGGGTGGACCATTTGCTGCGATTGTTTACAAAGTGCTAAAAACAAACAAACAAAAACCCAGAAGCTTGGAAAATTAAGAACCCAAGTGACTGAAGTAATTTAATGGAGGACTTTGGATTCTTTGAATTGATTCTCAGGCCTGTCTTCTTGTATAACCCATGATCGCCAATAGCCTCTATGTTATATTCCCCCTTGGCTGTCGTATTCACAGAGGCTTGCATGTACACTAACTACCACACTTGCAAGGCTGTGTAGAGGGACATTCCCGAGAAGTATGTGTGCGCCTCTCTCATCCTCGACTGGGAACTCCTAGAGCCTCTACTGGTTGCTTCCTATGTCTAGTGTTCCCTGTATTCAATAGTTATCATGTCTGCTTGCTAACATATATCTGAGTGAACCAACCTGTGTTTGCTGAAGGAAGAGCCACAGAAGCCCCTGGGCTAGATGAAAACCCCAAACTCAACTCTCAATGGCACGTGCTTAGACTGTGTTCACTTTCTGCTAATTCACGAAAACAGAATGCCTCCTTCTCCTAGGGTCCTGATTAAATAAAGAGAACTAGAACAGGCTCCTTGTATTGGCAGGCAGTCGATCATAATGGTTTAAGAAACAATCCCTGGGCTAGGGAGTTGGCTTAGAAGGTAGAGTGCTTGCTGTTGACTGACGTTCAGATCACCCGTGCCTACATAATTGCTGGGTGGGTGTGGCAGCTTGTCTGTAACTCAGAAGGGAGAGATAGCAGATCCTTGGAGCAAACCCATTAGCTAGACTGCTCAGATCAATGACCTCTGGGTTCAGGGATAGACCCTGTATCAACATAAGGTAGACAGTGATGGAGGAACCCCCCCCCATGTCAAACCTTTGCCCCCGACATGCATGTAAGTTTACATGCAGCACTGGAGTTAGATGTCGTCTGTTATTGAAGGCCATCATCACCTGTCATATGGAGCCACGGTGTAGAGTTAAGCGAAGATTTAATGTTGGAGCCAGGCTAGAACAATTTGCCCAGTGTCTGGCACACAGGAGGCTTGAGACATTTGTGAACTGCATTAGTGTCCTTATCATTGGTGGCATCCACTTTCATTTTTGACCAGACATTTGCTTTCCCTAACACTGTGAAAAGCTCTGCCTAGGATAATTTGTCAGTTTACGTTTTCAAAGTTTTCAGAGGAGTGGTATTTCTTTCTTGTCTCTGTTTACAAAACAAATACTTGTTGAGGCCTACTGCATTTTGGATCCTTCCTGGCAGTACCCGGGCTGGGCTGGTCTCTAAGCCTTTAGAGGAGTCTATGGAGGAAAAGGAGCATGCTATGGTCAGAGCTGGGGAGGGAGGAAGGGAGTGGAGGGGGAGGGTAAACCGTCCTTGCCCTTTTTTGTTGTTGTTGTTGTATAGAAAGCTGCAGGAACCTCTGAAAAGCATGCGTCTTTTTACACTTCAAGATTTTGTTTCAAAATAGCGCTTTCTCACAGTCTGGTGGCTGGGTAGCTTCCGGAGTCTGGTTCTTGGAGGTGGCAGTGCCATCTCTGCTGTTCAAGATGGAAAACTTCCTCATGGCAGCGGCTGCTAAGGCTGAATCAGGAAGCCCCATTTGTTCTGGTCATGTGCATGCTCCTATCCCCAGCCAACTAGGAACTTTGTCTGGTGGTAGCTGATGGGTATTTTGTTTATGCTTTCCTAGATCTTTCCCAGGACTGTGTTGGTGTAGGACCCTACCCTCAGATGGAAACAAGACCAACCAGTAAACAAAACACAAAACAAAATCCACGAAAATTCCCCAAACGCACATCTTTTGGAACAAACTTTTCAGACTTAATCTACAGGCTCTGCCCGTCCAGAATTATCCATCCCAGAGAACCACATCAAGTGTTTTAATTAAGCAGAAGAAAGAAACTCCTTAGTAAGGTTATTCCTCACACTTGGAACTGTTTCCTTGCATCTGACCTGTGTGTTTCCTGATGTGAGTGAGGCCATCCTTCAGCTGACACACCTGACAGACAGTCTATCCTCAGCAGCTGGACATACAAATGGGAGAAAGGCTCTGCATTTCTTCTCAGTAACTCTGCGTCCCAGAGATAGGCAGCTCTGTACTGGGAGAGTTAACTCAGGTCTGCAGCACTGAGAGATTAGTGTTCTCAGGGACAGAACCTCCAGGGCAACAAGGAGTCCACAGCTCAGTCACAAAGACTGTGTGTTGTGTTCACACCAGGGCCCCTCGTTTTTCTCCTTGCTTGGCCCCATCTTCCCCAGTCTGCCTTCTTTGTCACATTCTCTGTTACGTGAAATGGTTGTTCAGGCAATTGGTCTAGAGTCAAATGAAAGAAAACTCACTGTGAGCCCCGGGTGTGACCTTGGACAAGCCCCTATCCTTTGTGAGGCCCTGGTTCTTTCTATGGAAGGTAGGCAGTCTCTTCCATCAGAGCGTGTCTAGGATGCCACCACCTTCAACATTCTGGAGTTACCAGGTATGTTGCCCAGCTAAGGCAGTGACCTACTGGTAGAGGACAGAGAGAGCAAGCCGTGGCTTGGAATTCTCCAGAGAACCAGGTGGGAGGGGTTCCTCCCAATAAACCTGACTATGGATTAGAGCAGGCTGTTTCTCCAAAGCTCTGGTGTGGGTTGACTGGACCACAACTTTGGCAGTGCCCCAGCAACATCTGGAATGTGCTTATCGGAGAGGATGGGACTCCTCAGCCTGACGCTTCCACCATCCAAATACTAGGAGAGAACAGGTTTGGCAGGAGGTGGGGCCCAGATCAGCATTTTCATTCTGCTTCTCTTGACCGTTCTGCTTGGAAAGAGGGCACTCCGATGATGCTTCAACACACGGAGTAGGTCATTCTCCCTGAATGACTTGTCCTCAAGAGGAACTGAGAGAGGGCCCTTGGGGACACTGACAGCTTACTGAAGACACTTCCGGGCCTAATGGTTTTGAAAAGAATTAGTTAATTAGCTAATTAATCTAATTAGAGAGGTGGGGGCAGGAGCCTGGGGTTGGAAGTAGGGACACTGGGGCTCCAGCTCTGGCTCCGGCACTACCTGGCTAAGCAGCCTTTGGGCACGTTGCTTCATCAGTCTGTGTCTTAATGTTCCCTCTTTGTCTCTTCCTGTCCTGGCACTCCTCCACTCTGAGCTCTGAAGATAGAAACCACCTTGCTTTTAGAGCAGGGCCAGAGTCACCTCCAGGCTTGTGTGTGTGTGTGTGTGTGTGTGTGTGTGTGTGTGTTGATTTCTCTTATATGGAGGTGTGCCTCCATAGAAAAGTCACATTCCCTCCCCCATGCTCCTCCATCTGAAGATCTTTGGGATACAGCCAAGAAGGTGGGTGAGTGGCGTGGATGCTTGAAAACTAGAAGGGGCTTTGGGAATAATCACCTAGCTATTTCAAGAATGCCACTCACCTGGTTGTTGGTTCATGATGCTTGGCGTGTGTGGGAACCAGTATTTCCTAACTCCGAAGAGCCTGGGTACTAGAGCTAGGCTGTCTTCATTGTCCATCCTTGCCACGCCAATGGGAGTCATTTCAGGGCTTCACTCAGTATCAAGTGTTTATTTCATGCCAAGCATTCACTGAGCTGCTTCGCATGTATTACCACACCCTATCAGAGCTCTCTAAAGCAGGCTTGAATCATATCTGCATCTTACAGTGAGACTAAAACACAGAGTGGTCATGTGACGTACTCAAGGTCAAGTAGCTGCAAATGGCACTTGAGACTTGAACACTAGTCTGTTGACTCCAAAGCTATGACTTAGCTGTCTTCCTGGCCTTATTTTATTTAATTTTCATTCAAGAATCTAAAAATAGGCATCACAGTCCCTATTTTACAACTATCCCTTTAAAGTTTGAGGGCTGACAAGCTCCAACTGCTAAAGATTACTGACAGGAGAGACAGAACACAACTCAGGCCTTCTCAACCTTCAAGTCCTGGCTATTGATTTCTCTGGGCCATACTTAGACTTGGGTGGCTAAAGTTTAGCTGTTGTGAGAGACTGCTTGTTCATTTCCTGGCCACCTAGCAGCTCAGACCCGAAATAACCACACAGAAACTGTATTATTTAAATCACTGCCTGGCCCATTAGCTCTAGCTTCTTATTGGCTAACTCTTACATCTTAATTTAATCCATCTCCATTAAATCTGTGCATCACTACAAGGTCATGGCCTACCAGCAAAGTTTCAGCGTGTCTGTCTCCAGTGGCTGATCCATGGCTTCTCTTGGCTCCCCTTCCTTTCTCCAAGCATTCAGTTTAGTTTTCCCTGCCTATCTACCCTATCAGGCAAAACCAGGTTTTTTTTCTTTTTTCTTTTTTTTTTAAACCAATGATATTCACAGCATACAGAGAATTTAGGAAATCTCTAGTAGTAGGAGACAGATGCACACTGTAGGTTGGCTGGAGTGTCTACTTCAAAAGGAGGGATAGATCAGACAGACACTATACAGTGCTAAAGTATGCACGAACTCACACAGTCCTGGGCCTGCTTGCCTCATATCAGGCTGTTCAGGACCTTAGGCATGTCCAGTCTCCCAGCTTGACTGGTCTTAGCTTTCCCAATGAGGATATTTAAGAATCAACTGAGAGACAGCTCTGAAAAGACTGTAAGTGAGACAGTGATGCACTCCAGATCATTGGTATTGATATTCTGCATCTCTGCTTTTATCTTTCACCAAACTGGGCATTGAACTGCATCACCTTCAAGTTTCTTGAGTCACACTGTCTCATCGTCCGAGCCTCCTATCCCATGATGGAGCAGCATGAAGCAGCATTAACGAATGGCTCAGGGACACTCCTGCCTGACTCATTTGAGAGATGTCTCACCTAGGATGTGAGGCATTACAATGGAAGCCACTGTGACACATACTCCATCCCAGAAAGTCTGGAATGGGACATTCCTGAACAGATTCAGGCATGAGAAGAGAGAGGAAAAGTTATAAACAGATGGCCCAGGGCTTGGGAAAGACAAGAGATTGCTTTCATTTTTTTTTATGTTCTTGTTTTGAAAGGCTCTAAATAAAGGTATGGCTAAGTGTCCATTTCTCTGAGATTATTACCCTTTAGGAAGCACACATTTCCACACACCTTTGTATTCCTTCACACCAGGGCTTCATGCTTCTCAGCCTACTTATTCTAGTAGGGGCTGGTTAGGGGGTCCCCAGCCATCCACGGGGCAGGAGAAGAGGAAGACTGAGGACAATATTTTCTAGTGACTGCCCACCTCTGCAGGATTTAGTGCAAGTTCTTCCTCATGAGTAAGTATTTCCTCACTTTGACCTAGTGGCACCAAGGTGGCCAGGGATGTGGAACTTTGCTCCTTTGGGACTTTTTTTGTGTCCTTGAGGAAGACAGAAGCAGCCTCAGAGTGAGAGCAACTCTTCGTCACTTCACCCAACAGGCTGTGGGAGAGTGATCAGAAGGGCTCAAAGGCAATGTAACTCAGCAGGAAAGGAGAGACTGTGGCATGGATGATGGCTCCCTCAGGGACCTCCTCACTCAATCCTGTCCTGTCCATGCAAATAGGAATGTAAAGATATTGGCACCTCTGTCTAAAGATTAGCTGCTGGAGAATTCCCTGCTTGAGATGGTACAAAAAAGTAGCCTTTGACATGCAAAGGATGAAGACGACCATCAGGAAGATGATTGAGACGGCCATCACCAATGGAGAGCCTCACAAGGCCATGTTTGATTTTGTGTGATAAACTAAGATTTTTGTCCTACAATTAAGAACAAAGAAGCTTCAAAGTGAAGCCACAGGAGTTCTGACACGAGATTCATGGAAAACGAGACTACAGGATAATATGTGTCTAATGAACACCATTCCTGAGCTTATAGTGATCTGCTCATGGTAACACTGGAAAGAACTGGCTTAAAAAGGCAAAGAATATGCCTAACTAGAGCTTTTCTTAACTTTGTTAGACTTTAGCAACTTGGGGAAATTGAGTCATAAAAAATAATTTATTTAAACTGTCTTTTTTTTTGCTTTAAATGTAACACAAAGGTTTCATTATCAGATTGATAAATCTGCCCTTCTGTGTGTTCAACAACCAATGTTTGAGGCCTACACCAGTGAGTATAAGAGAGTCAAAAGAGACAACCAACAGTTTGGCCTTTGTCCTCCAAGGAAAGATGAGACCCAGAGGAGGATGGCACCTCTTTGGTAAATCATCTGTCCCCTTAGAGGGTGGACTTTAGCCAATGTTCATCTTAGAAGAAAGCATGATTACTTAGTGTGATGACAAATCTATAAACACTTAGCTGAATTTATTCAGTAGGTGGTGCTGAAAGAAAGAAAGAAAGAAAGAAAGAAAGAAAGAAAGAAAGAAAGAAGATTTTTTAAAAATTATCAGAGAAAGGCTACAATTGACTATGAGTTTAGTCTTATAACTTACACCACAGTTACTGTGGTGTAATACTCTCTTGCTTTTCACACTCTTAGCTAAGTGATAGTGGAGTTTGTGTAAGTGGGGAAGATATATAACTTCATTTATTATCAGGAGAAATAGAATTTGCTCATTTTTATTCAGTTTACTAAGACTTCTTCCTAAGACTTGGAAGGCTTAACTGTTGATAATTTCTGATTATTCACTAATGAAAGCTAACACTTTAGACAAAAAGCGTTGCTCAACACTGTGGTCCTATTGGGAGGCAATGCCTAATATCATCAAAGAATGGTTGGTTGGTCTGGGTATCCCTGAAACTCTGTATTTATAGGTTTTGTTTTGATTGTAACAATTCTTTAAAAAATCTTAAAAAGACATCATGCATCTTAAGCCCGCTTTAGACTGGAAAAACTTGGTTAATTGCAAGAACAACAAGTTGGTTCAATGTTAAGTCCTTGGCAAACTAAAGACTCTTTTATATTAAAAATAGACTTTATACATGAAAATAAACTTGGTGACATTGAAAAATGTTGTATGTGCTTAAAATTTCTTAAAGTATGCTTTTTCCGTACTATATAAATGTGTATTTTTATGAATCATAAAGATGATGGAAAAAAGACACACCCTTTTTTAAAATTGTGACTCCCATCTGTGACCATGGAAACTGAAGATTAAGTTTTTGAATAGCTGTCTACTGATGAACTATTCTATATTGCCGTCCTTTAGGACCCAGGGACTTCTTGTCCAAGAGAGTTTGCAGTGTATCAGTTTCAGCCTGCTGACCTGGTGCTGATAAAAACCTGGAGAGAGGACAAGGTCCCATCCATTGGGGGGAGTGTCTTAATAAATGACCCCACAACTGTATGGATTGCTGAAAGAAGTGAATTTACTACTCCTGAGTCAAGAAGCCAATTAAGGAGACTCCAACACCTGAGAGGGAGATCAAAGAGAAGCATCTGGGTCATCCAAGGAGCCTTTCAGTTACTTCTAAAGAAGACCTGATGATGTCTGCACAAGGAACACAAAGTTGGTGCAGGTGATTGTGCGGGGTGGGGGAGCCACTTAATAGAAAGAATATTTCTAGTCTGGAATTCAGACAGAAAACCTATTGAACTAATCCAACTTTAAAATTCCCCATTTTGGGGGTCCCTGGTTAGTTCAACTTCTGGAGTCTAACCTATGTAGGGAAGATTACTATTATACAGAGAATGGGTTTCAGATAGAAAAAAAAACAAAGCTTGACATAAAGAATTAAATGCTTGGGTAAAAAACATCAAATTTACAATGCAGGCACACTAGACAAGAGTGATTGTCAGGCTTGCACAGCAGAGCATCCATGCCCAGGCCCAAGTAATATCCTTTCCCCAGCACAGGACAGAGACCCCACTCGGGTAATTGTGTGCTAGCCTCATTTAAGGGCCAAGCTATTTGGAGATTAAGACTTCCCAGAGTCTGTCTCTCCTGTGGTTCCTTTATGCTCCATAGGAAATTACTCCTCATGTATCACATGGCAGGGAAATGGATTTCCGTGCCCAGTTGGGGTTCTTGGAACCTACGCCTATGCCCTGAATGTTTCAAACAACAAAAGGACAGATAACAATTACTCTGCACTCAATGTCTCCTAGGCTGACTTATGGTGGTGTTGTGAACAGCAGAAACTACTCAACCTTTCCATCTACTTGTATGGGATCTGTGTGCTGGTTCAATTGGCCACACCCTTCCTCCCAGCTCCTAGCTTTTTCTCCCCTCCCCCCTCTCTCTTGTTTTCTTTCTTCTTTCTTTCTTTCTTTCTTTCTTTCTTTCTTTCTTTCTTTC
>LOEQ01001192.1:237340-254479 GCA_001685075.1 Bramus lutescens
GGGACACGGACAGCCTCAAGCCTCCGAGTATCCATTACATAACCCTTTGTGTCTTAAACCAATAGGACTGGGGACTTGAGAAGGTGGCACAAGTCCTAGCCTTTGAGAAGACAAGGCAGGCATTTCTAGCCATCAGGGGACTTTGAAAATCCTTCACTTGTGCTGAGTCAGTGTGCCAGTCATTTTTTTCTCCATTTCTCCGTGCTGCCGTCCCTTTCTGCAGAATAGCATATTAAAATCTCTTGATTTTTTTTTAACCAGACTCTTGAATTGTTATTGTATATTTCCAACAGTGATGATGACTCCCCAGTTGATTGTTCAGTTCCAGGCTTGGTCCATTTCTTCTGGCTATTAAGGGTGAAGCTGTTTTGGCAAGGCTACCTAAATCCAGAGAATAATTCCTACGCTGATTGTCTGCCCATTGTTTTTCTTTCTAACAGGCACCTCTAACGCATTGAGGATTGACGAAGTTCAAGGTTTCTTCAAATAATGGTCAGCCTACAAGGGTGACAGGGCCGAGGGAAGCAAAAGCTGTGTGATCCCCATTTCCCGTTGTTCACCTCCACACACCTGTTGAGCCATCCCACGGATTCCCCACCTGTCCCTGTCACTACTTCCTTGTGCTCTCTCTTCATTTGTTTGTGTTGCTTTCCGAGCACAAAGACTGGCATAAGAAATTGGCTTTGATTTGTTCAGCAATCCGGCCACGCGGTGGGGGCAGACTGGCTTATGGGCACCTGCTTGCCGTATGACTGATGCTCCAATACACGCGTGTTGTGCAATTAAAGGAGAGCTGATTCGTTTGTCCCGCGTTGAATCCTGGGTGGCCCTAAGAACGTGAACGAGTCACAGGCGGAATATGGGTGGGAGGAAGCCGGCGTGCCTGGCAAGGGAAATGGCATACAAAGGTAACTCCTCTTTTTGTCTCCCTGTGTCACCCACTGTGAGTGACAGAGTGGGTGGCAATGGGTCAGAGATTGCTAGGCAGGAGGCCAAGGCAGCAAAGCTAGTGCACTGGCACATTCAATAGCCTGTTTCCTATTTCCCAGGGTCTAGCAGGCCACAGACCCACACCCCTCCGTTTCCTCTCCTACCGGCTCCTTAGCAAGCCTGCCTCTTTGCGATCAGAAGTTCAGCTCTGACCCTGCTCTACTGCCATCCGTCATCCAGCCTATCTTTCCCCATCTTCTGCATTCCGTGCTCTTTTCCAGATCCACAGCTTCAAATCCCAGTTTTCTCCTGCCTGGTTATCGCGACACCTTCCTCATCGGGCTTCAGGACTCGGTCTCCTGACTACTCCTCATGGTCACGTGTGCTTCCAAGGAATCTTTCTGCAACTTGTATCAGGCGCCTATGCTGGTCTTTCTAAGCATAGAAGTTTCAGATTCTGCTTTGCACTGTGTACAAACGGGGCCACATTCATATTCATGATATAGTTGTCTTTCCTCCTGCCTCTGTCTATTCTCACAGGACCCTAATCTCTTCCAGAAGGCCACCCAAAGATTTTGGGGTCCCTTAGCGAAATGCCACTGAAAATAGGCTGTACCCACCAGCACGGACCTGTGCATACTTGCCAAGGGTCTTCAACGAGATCAGCATCTGTGTTAAGGAAACGTTGACCTTCCATTCCAAAGTGGCATTCTTTAGCTGGTGTGATTTGAAACAATACACACATACGGCAACCAAAAGTACCGCGTGGGTCGCTGGAGAAACACCACCCAAGCTTGTCTCGTAATCCGTTAAGCCGGGCCTCTCCCTGCACTCTCTCCTCAGCTCCCGGTTACCCTGTTGGCTCCTTGGAGCGGTTTTATTATTTTTATATTGGGAGCTCAATCCCTCCTACTGCTGCTTCCTCCTGGAGGACAGCTCTCCAGAACACGTGCGGAGCAGCTGGCTTTAAAAAATACACCTGCTGTTTAGAACATCTGCTCTTTGGTGTGAAAATTGGATTCAAATTTTAAAGCACTATTTACTTTACTCCTCTAAAATAATGTTTTTTTTCCTGTTTAACACAGTAGTTTTCCTCTGAAGAGTTTTTAAAATCAACTATAAATGCAGATTATAAATAATAAAAGGCACTGATGTGTGTGTGTGTGTGTGTGTCTGTGCATCCACATTTAGAGGTCAGAGGTCACCTGCATCTTGGGCATCTTCACCAATTGTGCTTTGCCTCACTTTTTTTTTTAGACAGGGTCACTTATTCTCCACCTTACAGGTTTTGCTAGACAAGCTGCCCAGCAAACCACCAGGCCCTCCTGACTCTACCCCACCCCTCCCCGAGAGCTGGGATTAAAGGCACATGATGTGACAATAAGTTCTTTATACTGGAGTGTTGGGAATCCAGAGACAGGTCGGTCCTCATGCATACGTGGTGAGTGCTCTACCGACTGAGCCATCTCCCCAGCCCAAGCATACTCTACTTTTGTTGTACAATTTGGTGGCTTTTGACCAAAGTATGCACTTGGAAGATCACCATCCCAGTCAAAGATGGAGCAATGCCTGCTCCCCCTGGAAATCCCTCTAAGCATTCAGTGGCCAATCCCTCTTCCGAGGCAGCTGAAGGCAACAGCTGATCTGAGCTCTGCTATTATAGGTTAGTCTGGCTGCTTTTAGAATACTTTGTGGGTAGGGCCATCATGGATGCTAGGCTGTTGTCTGATTTGTCCGGTGTGGTGGTTTTCAGAGTCCCCGTGACTTGGATGTATCAGTGATTCAATCCTTTGAGCTGCTGAGAAGCCTTTCGGTGCGCATACCACGTTTTGTTTACCCGTTCTCTTGTTGATAGACATCTGTCTGGGCTAGTTCCAGCTTTTGACTGCTTGGATAAAGTCCTCTGAACATTCGTGTACAAATCTTTGTTTTGACAACTGTTTTCATTTCCCTTGGGTAAATGCCTAGTAATAGAATTGCCGGGTCATCTGATGAGGATTATGATTGACTTCATTAGGAATCAACATTAATCCCCAGGTCATATTGCTTTGACAGAATCACATGATTTCTGACTGGACCCTAGGTTTGAGGATCCTTGCTGAATTGCACTTTGCCATGGTGCTGTTTCTTTCTGAAATGGCCTCATTCCTTTTCTCCAGGGACTGGCTATACTGAATCACACAGGGAATTCTGCATCTGGGGTCCTCTAGAAAAGTCAGAACCTTTCAGTTTGTGTACTGCTGTAAACACTGCTTAGTCCAATGTTCCTGTTAGAGGTCTGACTCAGATTGCTTACATATTAAGAAATGACCGAATATCCTTTTCTCCATTTCTAGAACCACTCATGATGTAAGGTCAACTCACATTCTCCGACTTACTCCAGGAAATGTGCTTTCATCTTTGCTCCCAGTGACACCATGTTGACTTCTCTGAATGACTTCATCATTCAAATTGGAATTTCCTTGGAAAGACCTTTTTTGTTGGTCACGAGGAAGGCAGTGTCCTTGTTACTTTATCAGTAAATATTTCTCCCTTCCTTCTAGTACCCTTCATAATTTTTAACTCTACATTTGCTTCCCTAAACACTCATTTTTCTTTCTCTTCCTCTCTTCTCTAGAAATCAAACTACAAAGTGGGGAGGTTTGCCTGTCTGTCTGCCTCATCAGTATGAACAAGGGTTCAAAACAGTATCTATTTGTAGCAGTGTTCAAGAAACTCATAGATACTAAAATGATGATTACCCAAGCCCTTTATCTGCATAACTTACCTGGAAATTAGTGACCCTTTCCTATGAGTGCCAGATAGTTTTTAGCCACAAAATTTAGCATCTAGTTGTCTTACCCCTCCATTTAAAGAAGCTTTTTAAAGATAAGGATGAGCAAATTGCTGAGAATGAGTGACTCTGAGAGCTCAGCCCAACCCCTACCTCCACCCCAAGGTGCAGGGAGCATTGCAGAAGAGAAGGTAGAAAGAATGCAAGGACTGAAGCATGGGGAGGAGTGCTGTGGAATGCTGTCCTCTGGACATGGCGTGACTGTTGCATGAACCCACAGCGACTGACTGTTGTCACCAACTACACAAGACCTGCTAAAAGGTTAAGCCTGTTAAAAATTCAACATGGATAGGGTTAGATTTCCTGACCCCTTTCCCCTGCTGAGAAGACATTGGCAGTTGATGATTTTGAGGGAGGGATAGTCACTTCTATTTGGGCATTTAGCTACTGGTAGGCTGCCCATGCCACCGTGGGTAGGCCCACACCCGAGTCACATGAGCAGCTCTAGTTGGACTCGTGGGTCATAAAAAAAACAAAACAAAACGAGAAGAGCACGAACTCATGACAGAGATGTGTCGGGGACAGGGGAGAAATTGAAAGAGGGAGTGGAGTCCTTATGGCCAAGATACATTGTGTACCTGTATGAAAATGTATAAGAATAAATGATAGTAGTTAAAATATGAAACAGGGACCAGTATCCCATGCACACTCTTTCACATCAATGCACTGGGCACTTTTAGAGCATTGTTTACATGCTGGGTTAGTTTAATATATAAGAGCTAGCTAGGAATACGCTTAAGCTATTGGCCAAACAGTATAACTAATAATATAGTCTCTGTGTGATTATTTCAGAAGTCTGGGTGCCTCTGTCAATATTCAATCATAAAACTAAGTTGATAGATTATAAATTTTCATGAGTGTGAGTAAAACAGCATTGTCCAAACTTGAGATTCCTCTAGGTAATGAAAAAGCTCCATGGTCCATATTCTTTCATCAACTCTTTCCCCGTTTTCTTGTTTATCTCTTTATTTTCTCTGGTGTTTCTTTTAATCATATTCCTTCTTTTAAAAAATTCTTTGAAAATCCTGATATTGTAGAACTCTCATTTGCATGGGGAAGTGTGGCGGTGTTATTATTTAACCTCACTTGTCATTAGCTTGCACCTGAGGCCCATAAATCTTGGAATCTGGCTTGCCCAACTTCATAGAAACATGCTTACATGTGGGTCTTATTTCTCCCTCATAGGTTTAGCCAGCAGAAAAATAAATGGTGACTTTGCTGGTGTGTTTGTTGGCGGTATACCATTCAGCTCTCGTATTGTCTGTGGGATACATCTCTGGCTGGGGGTGTGTGTGAAATGGGCCATCAGTTGGGAAAGGCAAACAAGATATTATGCTCCCTCTCTCCATACAGAGAAACAGGGGTTCAGACCACTCTGCAAATCTTCCTCAGCGTTGGCCTCCTCACCTCCTGATAAAATGGGGATCCAACTTGCTGAGACACCATCCTTGGGCCTGCCTGATAAGAAACACTTTCTGTCTTACTAGTAGTGTGTGCTGTGGCAGCTAAGAAGCCAACCAAACAGAGTGAAAACAAACAAAATCTCCCCTAAATTTATGGGAAATCTCCATGCAGCTTTCAGAAGACTTATTCCACCTAAGATGTTTCTGAAAAATCAGCTGGTTTAATCCAGAGCCACCATTGTACAAACGATAAAGCAGTTGCCTGATTAAGTCTGCATGATTGAGGCTGGGACTGGGAGGGTCCAGCATCTGGCTTCCCATCCTGAAGCTGGTGCCCTTTAATTTCATGGGTCCGTCTCACTAAAGGATATTTTTAGTACATTGTACTTATTAAATATAGTTTTATATTCTCTGACCCATCCTAAAAGCTTGTGAGCCAAATGTTTTATATCCCTCTGAGAAACATAAATTAAATAGCTCATTTTATGTGCTCTCTAATTGATCTTGCAGCTTTGTTTGGAGACTCAACTCAGGCAGAGGTGAAGGAACACAGTAAAAGAACCACTGCCCAAAGGGTAGGTGGTAGTATTCTCATTATAGTGAGTTCTTTGGGTGATCAAGGACACCCCACGTTCTACTTTGGTTTCTGTTGCTGTGATAAGCATCATGATCAAAGCCACTAGGGGGAGGAAATGGTTGGGTTTTTTTTCAGTTTACATTTTATAGTCCAATATGAAGTAAGTCAGAACAGGAAGTCAGGGCTGGAACCTGAAGGCAGGAACTGAAGCAGAGACCTTTGTGGAGTACTGCTCACTGGCTCATTCCCCATAGCTTGCTTGACTTGCTTTTTTATATAACAAGGCCCAAATGCCCAGGGTTGTCACTGCCCACAGTGGGCTGAACCCTCCCACATCAATGGTCAATCAGGAAAATGCCCCAGGCTTGTGTACGGGCCAGTCTGAAAGAAACAGGTTTTTTTTTTTCAATTGAGGTTTCCCCTTTCTAGATGTCTGACTTTATTTACCCTCTGTGGCTATGAAAAAAAAAAAACATGGCCAAAAACCACTTGAGAGAGAAGGGTTTACATGGTTTATCAATCCCAAACACAGCCAATTACTGAAGGAAGTCAGGATGGGGAACTAAAGCAGAGCAGAAACTCAGAAGCAGGAACTTAAGCAGAGACCATGGAGGAATGCCATTTAAGCGCTCTTTCTTCATGGCTTTCTCAGCTTGTTTTCTTAACTACCAGAACCACCTGCCCAAGCATGGCATTGCCCACAGTGGGCCAGACTCTAGCACAGCAGTCATTAATGAAGACAATGGCCCACAGATTTGCCTACAGGTCAATTTGTTTGAGGCATTTTCTCAGTCTAGATTTCCTCTTCTCAGATGGCTTTAGCTTGTGTCAAGTTAACAAAAAAACTAATCATCATGGCCCCTTAAAGTATTAGAGGGTCAGGGAACATTAAAGAGGCAAAGATATTGGTGAACAATGTGTGTGTGTGTGTGTTTGTATGTGTGTGTATGTGTGTGTGTGTGTGTGTGTGTGTGTGTGTGTGTGTAAACTGAAGCTCAGACAGGGAAAGGGCTGTCATTGGAGTCGTGCCGTGGTTAGTTAGCTGCAGAGACACAGGTAGAACTTGGTTTCGCTCCTCCCACAGTGATGCCTTTCTATCCACCTCATCATTGATCCCTTTCGTCTATTTAGAGATGCCTATTCTGGGCATCATCGGTCCTGGTTAGAGATACCTATAGCAGGCATTGATTCCAAACTTTTCCTATGTGTCACTGTAGGTCTAGGCATAGATGAAGTGGATACTCACATGGGTTAGCAAACTCTCCTTGGAGCTAGTAACTCCAAGTATATATGTACAGTGTTAGGTCTTTCCTTGGAGAAAGAGAACTAAAGCCTTATTTATCCAAGACTTGGCTTCAGGCATATATCCCCAGGCAACATTCGTTTCACAGGGCATCCCTTTGGTTGGAGGGTAAAGTTACTTTTCCTCACAAAGTTCCTGGAAACTACCCATCAGGTCTTCTAGCTGGGAAGACAGCAGACTCATAGTGAGAGGTTGGCAAAGTGACTGGATCTGCCAGTGGTGCCAATAGAACACCTCAGCACAGGCTCTGGCTGCCTCCAAGCCTCTATGTAGAGGCCCTGTTGGTTCTAGTATTGCCCAATGTAAAAGGACAGGAAGGAAAGCTGGTCCAGGTGTGTCTGTGAGAGCTTCTAGACTAGGTTAATTGAAGTCTGGAGATCCACTCTAAATTCTGGCAGTACCATTCTGTGGGCTAGAGGTCTTAAAATGTATAAAAAGAGAAAGCAGTCTGGGCACCAGCATCTCTCTCATTGCTTCCTAACTGCGGATACTGTGTGTCAAGTTACTCTGCACCACATCGTTCTTGTCATGATGGATGCTCCCCCTCAGGCTGTGAGCCAAAATAAACCCTTTCTTCTTTAAGTTGCTCTACTCAGGCAATCAACACAGTGACAAGAAAACTAGAGTTGTCCCCACTAATTTAGAAGAAGATCCTTAAAATCAGCTCTCAGCTCAAGTTTTGAGCTCTACTGTCTTTGAGCCATATACTGAGTACCACCTAGTTATTCATTTTGTCTCTATTTGTACAAGTGTATAAATGTTGTATCTATAACTTTAGGCTATGCTAATGGAACTAATGCAAGTCAAATAGTGGTCACAGTCCTTGACATATAGAAGGTTTCAATAAATATTGTTTCTACTGTTCTTATTTTCCTCCCCTTCATTTTCATCATCACCCATGCCAAAAGTTCTTTCTGCTCTGGTGACCTGTGTTCATTTAAGCAACTGTTGCAGTGACCCAGGAGACACAACGTGACTCCCTACTTCTATCCTTACCCTTACTAGGGAGTATCCTAGTTAGTTCTCTTGGCCTGCTCCCATCTTGTGCTTGGGGAATAAATCAACTCAAGCTTGAGCTCTTGAGACACAGCTGCTTCACCTCTAACCAGATCATATTTCCCATAGACTAAGTTTCAGCTAAGCTCTTAGAGTACACCGTGACCCTCCTAAGGTGTCCAAAGTGGGGTCTGAGCTCAGTGAGTCCCTCCTCAAATGCCATATGGATACACCAAGCTTGAGTTTCATTGTTAATTGGGTGACTTTGGCCAAGTTGTTTCATCCACACAAGGGCTCTGGGTTCTCTGAGCTCTGATATTTGGGTGGTACTGAGAGGGATGCATTTACCAACAGGCCACTGGGTGATGGGAAAGCTTGCTGACAATGTGAAAGATGCAGATTTTGAACTGGAGGGTGACCCTTGTTTGGTGTGGGAGGTCCTTCTGTCTATGTGTTGCGTTTATTTGTTAATGAATAAAGAACTGGCTTGGCCTATAGCATGGAAGGAGGGAGGTGGAGTTGGGGAGACGCCATGGAGATGTTGCCAGAGTTAGACATGCCAAAACTTTGCCGGTAAGCCCCTGCCGTGTGGAGATGAGTTATATTAATAAGTAAGAGTTAGCCAATAAGAAGCTAGAGCTAATGGGCCAAGCAGTGATTTAAATAATATGGTTCCTGTGTGATTATTTCAGGGCTGAGCAGCTGGGAACTAACTAGCGGTCTCCCAAACGCTTGTTTGTGTGCTCTGAGGACCAGGATCCATGAGGGGAAGTCTTAGGGCAAGACCATGGAAGACAGTGTCACTGGACCTGTTCCTGAGCTGCTAGAGGAGTAGTATTTAGAGGTATTCTCAGCTGTCTGGCATTTGTTTCAGGGCCTGCCTTGGAAAATGGCTTGATTTCTCTGACTTTTTCGGTTGCCGGTGTCAAGGAAATGGCTGGTTGATGTCCTGCTATTGGCAGTCAAGGCACATTGGCTTGCTGTACATGTCATTTGAGATTCATTGTAAATACTGATATGCTTACTGCCTCATGGCTTGGGGTCCCTTCCTATGTTGGGTGTGGTGGCAGGAGGAAAGATGGTGAAGCATTACATTGTTTATAAAACCAGTTTCTCGCTGGTACTGGGAGACATGCACCATCCATTAGAAATGTGGCGTCTCATAGGCATCATGGTCTCTTTGTTGCTAGCAGGGTGGGCTGTTACAGAGACTGGACCTGGCATTAAAACAGCAAGTCAGTTGTTGCTAAGTAGAGATACTATTATTGTACAGCCTTTCTAATAAATGCCAGAGTTTATAGTTGAATGAGCATCTTCAAAGATACTGGCTTTATTCAAGGAACACGTACACTGTCTAGGGTCCCAGATCCAGCACTTGTAACTCTAGGAGCATGGGCAAGTTTTTGATGTTCTTAGTTATAAACCAAGGATAATAGAACCTACCTTATGGGCTTGTTCTGAATTTTAAAAGAGACAATTTCTAGATATGAGTAGCATAGTTTGTGGCACAGGCAAGCCCTTGATGGGTGTTGAATACAACTATTGTTAGTAGTTGGAAAGCAGAATAGGAAAAATGGGGGTGGGGAGTGAAGATTGAGCTGAGTCAACCAGAGAAATGCCATGGAACTATGAAGTATGCTGCCTGATAATTGGCTCACCATGCCTCCTTTCTCTGCTGGGACCTGGAGCTCTGTGTATCCTCAAGCTCAGCATGTCTGAGCAGTGAGAGTTCTCAGCACTCTCCTACAGTATATGTTTGATTGTTTATAAGTTGTACAATAGACTAATATACTATTAAATATAAGCATATGACATGATATTTCACAAAAGTTACGATAGGCATATCAAGAGTGTCTCTAACACTTTTCCATAGTTTTGGAGACTTCTGTGCTCATTGTCTATGAGGCTCTGACCTTGATACAGCCCTTCTGTTAGACTCCATGCTGTAGCGGTCAGACTAGTCACATCTTCCTAAGGCAGTTCTACGCTCTTAGTTGTGCTTAGGAGTGTGGTTTCTCAAACCACATGTGCCCATAGACAAACATAAGAATGGTTTCTGAAAGTTATAGGTCAATGAAAACTCAATGACAACTTCAAAGTGTCTGTTTATCAAAACCTAACCCTACACATGGGAGGTAGAGGCAGGAGGATTTCTGGGTATTCCAGGTCAGCCTGAACTATATAGAAAGACTTTGTCTTAAAAAACAACCAACCAATCAACCAACTAACCAACCAACCAAACAAACCAAATGTCATATTGAGTCTCTACTTATTCCAAATGCCCCTGTAGGAATCGAGAATGGGATGTGCAGCCTATAAACCTAATTACAGAGCATCTGAACTTTCAAAAGGGAAGAAATACACAGTGTAAATAATATAGTACCATGAAATATGTACAGTGAAAGAAAGAGCAAAATCAAAACAAGAGGAAGGAGTGGAGTCCTTTCAGGGAGCTTCCTCGAGAAGGGTTCTAAAAGACAACTATCCAACAGACAGGCCAAGTAGAGGCAGGTTTGAGCTAAAGGCACAGAGTGTGGTATGCCTCCATATCCAGCAATCTACATGCTGTCTGAGGTGCTTGACAAATTAGATATTAGGATTATGAGGCAGGTAAGGAAGTCACAGTGATACCAGAGAGGATGGTCAAGTGACCAGGTCTCTGCACTTGGAGCCTTGGGATCATGTTTAGACTGGAACCTAGAATTCCTTAAGGGTTAGGACTGGGGAGGTGGCACAGTCAGATTTGCTAAGGCTGTTGGTAGCGGCTCTGTGGACAAGGCCATAAAGTTGGGAGGCTAGGGTCTCCTGAGATTCCAGAAGAGACAGAGAGGCTGAACAGACTCCATACAAGGGATAGTAATGTTAAAGAGGATTCAAAGAAACTGGAACTTAGAAGTCCATCTTGGAGTATGTATCACCCCTTTGCTTACTCCAGTCTGAATTCTGTGAAGGTCTTCCCTCCTGAGAAGCAGTGAGAGTTGGTAGTGGAACTTTCAAGCCATTGCTGTACAGGCACCAATGCTTCTGTGTTTTCTAACTTTCTTCTAAGGTCAATGAAACCATTTCCAAAGGACAATTCTTAATTCCATCAGAGATCGTTGCCCATCGATGACTGGGCCAAAGTAACACCCTATGACTCCTATAGTTCCTTCTTGTAGGAAAGTGGCTCCATTGAATTGCTCTTGCTTTGTCTATCAGGGGAGTTTCAAAAACACAGAAGCTTCTCACACAGACCTGGCATCTCTTAGTGAGGAGAGACCACAGGTTGCAAGGTTGTTCAGTCCTAACACATTTGTAATTCCAAGATTTGGAGATAAGAGACACAGATCAACTAATTTTGTATACTTATTGATCCCAAATCTCCTTTCAAAGTTTGCTCCATTTCTTTATGTTTATTTTTAACATTTACTAAATAATAGAAAATGTAGAGAACAGCAAACAAACTGTAAGTGAAATTTGAGCAGAGGGGAGGTCTGACACAGAGACTCACTCTGTACTTCAGAGTCTAGCCTGGAAATCATTGTGTAACCTGGGCTGCCTTGAACCAACGGCAACCCTCCTGCCTTAGCTTCCTAAGGGCAAAGAACACAGAAGTGAGCCACCATATTAGGCTGTGGGCAGCATTGTGTGTAGTGTTCACATTAGTGTAACTAGAACTCAGATGAAGAAACAGAAAATCCCCCACATCTCAGAATTGTTCTTTCTAGCAACTCTTCTCCCTGAGGTTAACCAATTCCATGATGTGAAGTTGTGCTTGCTTTGAGCTAGTTCTGCAAGACATTCATTTTATGAAGCTTGTTAATGATACAGCATACCACTAAGTGACGATGGGGTGGTTGAAATGGGAATGACTCCATATACTCGTGTGTTTGGATGCTTGGCCCATAGGGAGTGGCACTGTTAAAGTGGTGTGGCCTAGTTGGAGGAAGTGTGTCACTGTGGAGGCAGGCTTTGAGGTCTCAGTTGTTTGAGCTAGGCCTAGTGTGGCATCCACTTCTGCTGCCCATGGATCAAGATGTAGAACTCTCAGCTACCTCTCCAGCACCACATCCGCCTGCATCCTTCCAAGTCCCACCATGATGATGTCTAAATTGTAAGCCAGCCCCAATTAAATATTTTCCTTTATAAGAGTTTCCGTGGTCCTGGTGCATCTTCATAGCAATAGAAACCCTGAAGCAAAAGATACTGCACTTTCCTCCCTGTAGTTCAGAGGTGATTTAAATGCTGTCCAGTTTAAAGCTGTTACATGTTGAGGGGAGGTCCCCATTCCTGTATGTCTCCTGTGGGGATGTGCATGTCATTCCAGCCACGTGTTAGCCATCTGCCTACCATCACAGGTGTGTCTTTGTCCAGCTTTAGGAGGAAGAGGATAGCGTCTGTGGGTCTTCTGGAGAGACTGGGTAGCCTTCTGATACATTCACATCCCCGCAGTGCTCGGAATTGCCTTTTAAAAGTTCTTGCCTTGACTGATGCATGATGGCGTCATGCTATGCTTGATCCACATTTCTCTGATGACTAACTACATGGGCAATGACCGTGCTTCCTTTTTGATCCTCTTCTTTTCTTCCCTTTCCAGGTTGCTCCTATTTATACTCAATATCAACTTCTCCACTGATGTCACTCTAAAGTCGCTGCTTTCCGAGCCATCTACACCCCAATGCCTGCCCTTTAATGATTTTCCTTGGCTAATGTGCTTAGATGCTTCAAATGCAAAGATTCATAAAGGCAACTCAAGTGGCTTGTGCCACAAAAATGGAGGAAGAAAATTAATTATTAAAGTTAATTACTACATGCCCCCAGGAACATCTCGATTCAGAATAATACCACTACTAGCTGGATGCTGGTGGTGCCGTGCCTTTAATTCTAACTCTTGGGAGGCAGATCTCTGAGTTCAAGGCCAGCTTGGTCTATAGAACAAGTTCCAGCTCTTCCAGGGCTACACAGAGAAACCCTGTCTCAAAATAAACAAACAAAAACTAAACCAAAACAAAAACCTCCATACTGGGTGTGGTGGTGCATACCACCTAGGAAAAACAAACCAGAACAAAAATAAAAACAAATAAAAAAGAATACCACTGCTTTCTGGGTTCCCTCTCTCCACTCACTGTATTGGTTCTATTTTCATATGTTATAGCTGTAGTAGCTTAAGCTTTATTTAAGAATAAGCTCAACTTTTTAAAAAAAATATTGTTTTCTCTTATAAAAAGTTTTTATTTTTTATTTTATGTTTTATGTGTATGTATGCTTGCTTGCATGTATATCTGTTCTTAGTGCCCATGGATGGCAGAAGAGGGTGCTGGATCCCCCCAAGCTGGGGTTGTGGGTGATTGTGATCTATCATCTGAGTGCTCTCAACTGAACTCTTGTCCTCTGGAAGAGCAGCCAGTGCTTTAACCACTGAGCCATCTTTTTAGTTTCAAGAATCTGCTCATTTCAAAGCGAAGCGAAATTAAACAAATCCCTCCCTCCCCCAAATTATTCAAAACTCTAACGAAAAGTGTTACCATAGAGTCCTGTTGATTCTGGTTGGACTGTTTGTATCAAGTGTCAATTTTGGGACCATTTTTCTTGGGAGATTGGCTCAGTATAAGCAATGTATCTAACCTGAAGGGAAAAGTGCATTGAATCAGCTGTGCTCAGATCAGATGGGCTGAGCGTTGAGAGGCAATTGCCTCTTCAATTTGTTGATTTAATTTGAGGTTCGAAGCTTTGACCTTATTGTGGAGGTTTCCTCCATATCCATCAGTTATGATTGTCCACCACTTCTATATGCTAAATGGCCAATTCGAAATGGCCTCCTAAACTGTCTACTTTATCATTATTCTAGTCAATCTAGTCTCAGTGATCATCTTTCGACTTTAAAAGAAGAGTTCTTCCTCTTTTCTTAAGCTCTAAAAACAGTGATAATGATACATAATATCCATATGTGTGTGATGTATGCAGTTATTAGTATAGGTGTGTGTGTGTGTGTGTGTGCATGCTTATGGGTGTACGAATGCACACTTGGTTGTGGAGGCCCGCAGCTGATGTTTGACCTATTTCCTCCCTGCCTTTGTGTTTTGAGACACCATCTCACTGAAAACGAAGCTCTTCCATTCAAGTTGGGACGGCTGGCCAATGAACATCAGGGATCCTCCTGTCTCTGCCTCTTGCCAGCCCTGGGATGGCAGGGTCTCTCCACTGTTTCTGCTAGTGCAGCACACACCTTGCCAACTGAGCCATCTCCTTAGCACCAGCATGACCTTTTCTGAGGGTTTACTAAATACTCAACACTCCACAAAGCTCTTTTCCTTTGTGTCCCATTCCATTCTCAGAGCACCTTAGAGAAGTAAAAACTACCATTTGGCACTGTAGGGAACTGAAGAAAGCTGTGATTAAACAAGACTTCTTAGCACTCAAAGGTTTTTGATGGTTTGTTACTTTTCTGTGCTCCTGATAAATGACTCCCAAGTTTATTGTCTTGAAAATAATAGCAAGCATTTATTTGTACTGAGTCTACAGTGTAAGCAAGGATCAGCCGGGAAGGCTTAGCCCTGACCCTTGTGGCATTAGCTTAAGTGCCTTGACTAGAAGACAGAGGATGGCTTCCCAGCTGGATCACTCATGTGGTTGAGAAGTTAGTGTGAACTGTTTATTCTCCGTGAGATCCTGCGGAGGCTGAGCCAGGGACTGCAGGTTCTGTCCATATGGTTCCTCTGTTGATTGTGTGTGTGCTTCCTTACTTGATAGTAACTATGTTCCAAGAGTCCCAAAAGATAGGAAGTAGATAGAGGTTTCAAGTTAGCATCTGTACCTAGGATCTACTAGAGTATCGATGAGTCTAGATCCAAAGGAGGGGGGGGGGATTCCAGGAAGTGCCTCTTGATCTGTGGAATGGCAAAGGATTTCTGGATTGAGTCTTAAAACGGCTGCATACTAGGATATACGAATCTGTAAAATGGACTAGAAGGCTTTCCATGGCTTGGAATGTGTTAGCCAATCCATTATCCCACTTCTTGATACTTCTGTGCACAACATCCTTCCTTGGATTTCTTCAGTGTCCTATATTCTCCCTCACCTCGGGGCCATTGCACCAGCCTAGAATGCTTTCTCCATCTTTCCCTGATGCCCCACCTCTGAATCTTAATGGGGAACGTCATTACGAAGGCTAGTCTAAGTTCTTAAATGAAGTGTGACTCATAGTGGGACGTCAGACATATATTTGAACAAAACAAGTGACTGAATAAAGGAGGCCTTTCCATCCCTTGAACCTGAAGCTCCCTGTCTGTCTCCAAGCTTTTTTGTGTTGTACTCCAGCCCTACCCCACCTCTCATTTCCAGGTGGATGGGCTGCAGCTCTTCCAACAGTTCAGCTCCTTCTAAACTTCTGTCTTCTCTAAGAAGGTGCCAGTTTCCCCTAGGGTCTACCTAGGTTCCACACCCAGCATCCAGGAGCGCACGGACTGCAGCCTGCGCTTGAATGGAAAGCCTTGAGAGCTTGTTTTCATGGAATCTCTGTCTAACGCTTGCAGTGTTCCTATCAGTAATGTTACTGTTTGTTTTGAAGACCCTGGAAGGTAGACATGATATTTCTCTGAGTCACGATTCTTTATATTCTTAGAAAACAGGAAACAGATGTCCTCAGGGTCAGCAGAACACAGCTGGGTTTTAATGGGCAGAAAGCACAGCATGCAGTTAGCAGGAGCTGGATGAAGCTGCTCTTCAATTACTGAAAATTTGCTCTTAGCACGCTATGGCCCAGGACAGTTTCTATTCAGAGAAGGAAGACAAACAGATTTTGTAAAGCAGATGTGCAGGTCATCGGACTAGCCTTGGTTTGCCACTACCTGGGGTTGTCTCTTAGCTTCCCTGGGAATTGTTCTTGATGCTTTTGAAACAAGGACTCTCAGGTAAGTCATCTCCATCCCAGCACCATCAAATGGTGACCAGGACCAGGAGCGATACAGAGGAACAGCGAGCCGTTCGGCTCTGGAGGCAGACCAAGTTTCAGCTTTTGGTTTTGTCCTCTTTGACTGTGTGACTCACAACAGGATAGTTTGTCTCCCTGAATCTTGTCTCTGTTTTGTTTTTGTTTGCTTGCTTTAAGAGAGGAATTCACTCTTTCTCCCAGATGGACTTTGAACTCTCTCAGTCTATATTGGCCTTGAATTCATAATCCTCTCAACCCAGGCTCCTGAGTGCTGGAACTACAGGAGTGAGCCATCACACCAGCCCCATAAGGCTGTTTTGAGAATGCAAGCATGATGGCCGTATATAGAATGTTTAGGACTTAGCAAGCCAGTGATTAAATAATTCTACAGTTACTAAGAAGCTCTAACAGGAGGATGTGGTATAGTGGCTGGTTAGAGTCTTGATTTTTGAATCAGATAATACATTTAAAGACATCATCTATGAAATATGACTTCGGCAAGTGACTTTCTGAACTTTGATTTTTTTTCATGCCCTTAACAAAGAGATGAAAATGATATTGCTGTGATAATTCAGTAAGACAGAAGACATAAAATGTGCTCAACAATGCCTAGCATACAGTGTGTGTTCTAAAAGTAAATAAAAGGTGTACTTTGAATGTAGCTTAGTGTATTTAATGTGTATTAGTAGGGAGAGTTTGGGAGTCCAATGCCTATTCCCCTAAATTTGTAGTTTGGAAATTATTTTTGCAAGCAATTGCACTTGATTAGAAGATACAGGGGATTCATTTAGACAAAGAATGTTTAGTGAGAGTAGACTGGGACCGTATGCCATGGTGCTGGATACATGAGATGAGGACTTTGGGTTCTGTCCACTGCCCATGACAAACTTTTGGAGAAGAAGAGATTTTCTGAAATATAATTTGAATGTATGTAATATGAAGATATTAAAGGAAGAGCGAATATGGAGAGACAATCACTCTCTAATACATCTATCAGTTATTCAACAGCTGTCAAGTACATTTATACCAGATGCTACTATTGAAGATGGAGAAGACAGATAAATAAACCTCAAGGTGTAATCGGAACTAGAATAGAGAAACACATCAGTATGTTATCTAGCTTGGATTGTTGAGTATTCTAAAAAGTCTTTCAGAAGGAAGTGATGTTTATTATATATATATATATAT
>LOEQ01001193.1:11137-25788 GCA_001685075.1 Bramus lutescens
AGACTGGCAGACAGGCCTCACTGGGATGGGGCTTGGGGCCATACATCTTCCTAGAGAAGCCCCTTTACCTTCTATGTGCCTTAACATGGGAACATGGCCTGCTCTTTGAGTGGGAATGTAGAAGTTAGGTCATTGGTGAGCTTGGGTTCCCTGTCTTCTGCAGGGAAATCACAGAGCTGAGTCCACAATGCACAGGCACGAGGACAAAGATGCCGAGCTGGACCGTAGGATAGTTGCCCTGCGCAAGAAGAACCAGGCCTTACTGCGCAGGTACCAGGTGAGTGGGTTGTAGTGGCTGAGAGGACTCCCATCCCTGAGTGCCCTCACAGCCTGTTTGTGCAGCAGGTTCTTTCTGAGACATCTAGACCATGTCTCCAGGCCCTGAGCCAGGGTCTGGGTGGATCGTTCCTCTCAGAGGCGTGGTCAGAGTCTCGGGCACTGGTGAGGCGGTGCCTCTGCCCCCTGGTGCCCCACTGGTGTTTCTCTGTGTAGGCCTGTTGGCGTCTGTGTGTCTGTGAGCCTGGGGGGCCATGGCCTTGCTGATCCCAGGCCCTCCCACAGGAGATCGAGGAAGACCGTCGCCAGGCAGAGCAGGGGGGCATGGCTGTGACCACACCAGGGCTCTTCCAACCCGACAGCCTCACAGTGACCATCAGCCAGGTTCCTGGTGTAAGTTCACCCTGGAGAGCGGCAGAATTAAGGCATGGTTCCATTCCTGGGCTGTTACCACTACCCCATTTTCTCCTGTTTGCCTTTCGGGGTACCCCCCAGCAACAGGCCTCCTTAACAACTAAGTCTTGCTATACTCCCCAAAGGACTGCAGATGAAAGACAACCAAACAGAGGCTTTCTACAGCCTTTTCCAGTCCCATGACTTTGTACACAAGCTGTAAAGCACAGTTTTCATCCAACCCCAGCCCCTGAGGCTAAAACCTCGCTGGAAGCAGAGGACAGAAAAATCTAGGCTAAAAGCAAAAGATTCCGTCCCTTAGAGATAAGGCTGTATTGTCTGTGTGCTCTGGGTTTCTTGACTTGGAGATGACAAGTCCTTGTGGCATCTTGGGTCCTGGGTTGGCCCTTAGCTCTGAATAACTAATGCCATTGGCACATGGACTCCTGAAAGGTCAAATTTCTCCATGGGCATTCCAGAGAGGGCCAGGGCTAGAACCCAAACCTCGGAACCCCTTGCCCAGCACCTAGCACTCAGCACTCAGCACCCGGCCCTGCCTAGGACTGCCCACGTGACCTGAGGACACAGGTGTCTCACTCTGCAGGAGAAGAGGGTGGTCAGCAGGAACTGGGCCAAGGTGCCCCCTGGAAGGATTGATGCGCTGACAGATGATGATGCTGCCACCTCGACAGGCACTTTCTGCATGGGGGACCGGGTGGAACTAGCTGTCACCATGGAAAACAAAGCCAGGGTGAGCGTTGGCGCTTCCAGACCCTGGGTGGGCAGTCTCCTCCCCCTTGGCTCAGACGTGATGTCCATCTATACCCTCGACAGGCCAAACGGATCGTGAGTGAAAAACCCACCACCCAAGCAAGGACCCCCAGGGTGAAGGGGACATCTGGAGGAGGCTGGGGCCAGAGCTTCCCACTGCAGATGGGTTTCAGCCCAGATTCAGCAGAGAAGGTACATTTTCAAGAAGGGATAGGAGACACAAATTGGCAATCCCCGTTGGGAGGAGGCAGAGAAACAAAGTCAGATATGTCCCTTGCCTGGGGGAGCCTGGCCTAGGCACCACCTTCGAGAATTCTCACCCTCTTCCCCTTCTCTGACTTATATTCACTTTGGGTGCACCTTGCTGTGAGAAATGGTTTAAGCCAGAGCTGTGATTTGGCCATGAAAAGACCCATAACTCAACGTTATCCTAAGTGTCAGTGGGATGTGTAGGCGACTGGCTATGTGCCAGCTGTGACCTCTAGGTGGCAGCAGCCCCTTGTAATTGCTCTTGCTCTTGCTCACAGCCTCTGGGTGCCCCTCCTATCTAGGGGCCAGTCTACCCACACCAACAACTAAGAAAGGAGACACTGCCTTTTACAGATAAGGAAGTGATGAGTACAGAGGTTAAGTTACTGGTCCCAGGTCCCAAACTGACAGCTAACAAGTGTTCAGATGCAAACAGCCCATAGCAAGCACAGCATGCTAGAGACGAATGAAACCTAATCACATACTGGGACCTGGAGACCCTGAGAGAGAGGAAGGGCTTAGTGGACTCTCTGGAGCTCCACTTGAATCCTCTCCCCCACAAGCCTAAGTGTCTTTCCTTTGCAGGGCGGTCTGGAGCCCCGGAGTCCAGGTGTGGCCTCAGGCCCACCTCCCCAACAGCCTGTGGGACTGCCCCCAGAGGCCAACTGGGAGTACAAGCAGTGGAAACGAGAGCGAGAGCAAATTGACTTGGCCCGGCTTACCAGGCACAAAAATGCACAGGGTGACTGGAGCCGCCCGTGGGACCTGGACAAAGCCAAGTCCATGTGGGTGGTATGGCTGAGTAGCTTGCTGAGACGTTGTGATTGCGGGACCCGGGTAGGACTAACTATGGGTGCCTCTTGGAGGGAGAGGACCTGCCTTGGACTTCTGGTCAGACCCTGGGCTCGGGGTTCTGTGTGCCCCCTTTCTTGGGTCCACCACCCCTGTGCCCTGAGGTCAGGGTGGAGCCTGATGCAGCCTCTGTTCACATTGGCACCCGTGGGCAGACCTAATGCCCTCCTCTGTCTAACGCAGGCCACAGAACTGCAGCCTAGAGACAAAGACTGGACCCCAGGTAGAAAGGGTGAGCCAATACCCACCTCACATCCTGTTTGTTTGTTTGTCTTTTGGGACATTCTCAGCCTAGGCTGGCCCAGAACTCATGACCCTCCTGTCTCATCTAGGATCCCACTGTCCTCTTTCTTCTGTCTCACCAAAGATGAAAGGAGACACGGAAAAATATCTTCCTTTCCTTCCTTCCTCTCCCGCATTGTTCCATCTCTCTTGTGTCCTCTGAGCCACAGCTCAGTTTGGATTCGGTGGGAGCTGACATGGGTGTTTCCAGAAGCTGGTCCTTGTGGGGTAAAAGTGTGAGTGGAGCGGAGCAGTGGTGGCGCACACCTTTAAGCCCAGCACTTGGGAGGCAGAGGCAGGCAGAGCTCAGTGAGTTCGAGGCCAGCCCGGTCTACCAAGAGAGTTCCAGGACAGCCAGGACTGTTAAACAGGGGACCCTGTCTCAAAACAAACAAACAAACAAACAAACAAACAAAAACCCCAAAACAACAAAAATTTCAAGTGGTCCTCCCTGGCCTGCTGTGGAAACTGTCCTGTGGACTTCTGGTGTCTTCCTCCCTCGTACATAGAACCTGGGGGCTAACAAGCTGGCCAAGTCTCATAGCTGGGGAGTGGAAAAACAGCCCAGGACTGCAGGCCTGGCCAGGCTTTTCTGGGGAGGTGGCTCGGGCTTTGGAGGAAGTAGAACTCCTAACAGGATTACTACTGGTAGCTTCCGACCCTTTGACATCCTCACCCCATTTCCTTTGTCTCTCTTTAGGTCCTAGGACCCACCAGAAGCTACAAGCCCCACCACCATCCATGGATGGAAAGCGTGAGTTGGGAGAAGTAAAGGAGCAGGATTGCTTTAGCTGATGAAGGCAGTGGCTACAGCCCTCTGTCCTCAATGTCTTGCAGGTCGGGGTGAACAATCTGGAATACCCTCGGTGACATCCACCATAGGCAGCAAAGCCCAGGGGAAGGAGAGGCTGACTGGCAGAGCCCGAAGGTAACAAGCGGCAGGGGACAAAAATCAAGGCAGGCATTTAGGTGTCCTCATTTCCTGGACTGGCCCAGGTCCCTCTACTTCATCCTCAGGGCTCCTGCTTCCTGGCTTCTTGCTGCCTGTTACAGGTTAATGAGATACCGAGAAAGGCCACCAGCATAGGTGTTGGTGAGAGCCTGGTGCCCAGAGACTGTGGTAATTACAACAGCTCGCTTCCTCTGGGATGTGAGGTGCGCCTTTTCCAGGCAGAGCATGCAGGGACATGCCTGGAGTCCCCATGGATCTCATGGTGCAACAGGCTTTATCATAAACAGCAGCTGGGGACCCAGGATGGATGCTCAGAGGAAATGGCTAGGTTTGAGAACCAAGATCAGGCTGGGGAGGAAGCATCCTGGAGCCTCATTGTGGTTCTGGCCCTACTCTGAAACCTCTGGGCTTCAGCTTCTCTTTGGGGTTATGAAGGGGGTTACTTGAAGCAAGATAGAGCCTGGCACAGGACCCGCCTGGCACAGGAACTGCCACTTGCTCTTTCTACAGGTGTGGCCTGAAAGAAGACGAGAAGCTGCAGAGCCAGGAGGTGGGTACTTAGGCATAGGATAGGGCACTGTGGGGATGGGAGTCCCAAATTTACTAGTCAGCTGGGCTCTTCTTTTGCTTCAGGGAAGTCAGAGCACCACGAAGACTCCCAGTTCAGAGGAAGACCATGAACAGAAGCAGAATGAAATGGAACCAGGCAGACAGGAGACCATACCTGCCATCAGTCTGGCTTTGGCCTCCCTAGAGGGGCTAAAAGGGGAGTTGGGAGCCTCTACAGCCAGTGTGGCCCTAGACACCCCACAAAATTCTGATTTGGCTCCCCTTGACCTCTCTCTAGGAGGAGCTAGCAGCCCCAAGCCTGAAAAAAGTACATGTGGACTCAGTACAAAGTGTGGGGTTCCAGAAAGTCCAGTACCACGGCCAAATGGTTCTGAGCAGCAGACCCTGGCATGGACTGACCACCAGTCTGGGTTGGCGGGCTGCATTTATACTGAGCCACTGAAAGAAGCAGAGACCTCAGAGTCCAAAGAGGACCAGGCAGGTAAAGCTGGGCCCCAGCAGAACCTGGCACCGAGAAGCAGGCCCCCCAGAGGAACTGGCCAAAGGGCAAGAGGCACAAATAGAAGAACCAGGGCAGGAGGTCCTGGCCCTGCAGGAAGCTGCTGAGCAAAGCTCATGGGAGTTGGGGAGCCAGGCTGTGGAGGAGAGAGCTCAGTCAAGAACCTTCTGTGTGACAGGGGTCTGGCTACTGGTGGCTTGTACCTTTGTGGTCGAGCAGTGAGGCAAAATTCCACAGGGACACCACGTGAGGGCCTCTTATGCACATCTCTCTACACAAGTGGGGTTTTACATATAGGCAAGGACCCTGGTACATTTGCCAGGCTGGGATCTCTTGTCCAAGGATGGTATCCCTGGCCTGGGCCTACTGCTACCTAGGATAGGGCCCTTCCCACAAAGCAAAAGTTGGTAGTACCCCAGAATGTGGGTCTCCTGGCTCCTTGTCACTCCACATTGCCAGGTCTCCCTGCCCAGTCAGAGCTTTCAAGTTCCTCAGCTCTAAGTAGTCTCAATCTGGTGTGGCCAGCCCAGCCCCTTTCTGATACCCATGCCTTGCATCCAGTTGACTCACAGTCCTGGCCTTCCAAGGTGGCCAAACTGGGATTTCAACAATTGCCCAAGGCCCAGAGAAAGTGGGTTGGGGCTCATGGCTGTCAGGAAAAAGGTTGGAGTGGAAGGCTTCTTGGGGGAAGGGAGGCATCCAAGGGCCTCTTCTTTGATCTGGGCTAGGCTTCTCTTGTCTGTGGCCACAGGTGAATGGAAGAGTTCACTGGCAGGTACTGAGTCTGCTTCTTCTATATCCAGATCAGACATTGTGGGCGCCCTGAATGGACCTGCAGGCCAGGGCCATTTCCTGACCTTCCTTCTTCCGCATTTCCCCTCACCAGGGCCATGCAGAAGCAAGGAGATAGAGGAATAGCAATCTCAGCTCAGTAAGACACCAGGATGTGTTGTTCTCACTCTGTCTCCATCCAGGCCCCTCCCACGGGGCCCACGTCTGGTGAATTATCCAGACTCTGCACAAGCTGTGGCTTCCTTTCAATACAACAAACATTTCCTGAGCATCTTCTCCCAGTGATCCAGTCAGTGGGCGAGGGTGACTCTACCAGCAGGAGGGAGGGAAGAGACTCAGGCATCGACAGCTCCAGGCTGAATGGCAAGTGCTGTTCTCCTCTGTAGATGCCTGGCAGCCTTGGGTATGACGAGGGTAGCAGCCTGAAGAGAGCCACCCCATCTTTGTTTCCCTCTTTTGATATGGCCTGTGCCCTTTGCTCCCAGGCCCTCATCTGGATAGCACCATGCAGCCCCCTCCCCTTTATTATCTACAGGGTGTATGTGTGTGTGGTGGTGAGGGTGTCTCACAACAATCCTCTGAAACTCTAGGGAAAGCCCACATCATCTCCATCTTTACACGTGTGGCCTGAAACCTGGCCTCCACTCGGGCGGGGTGAATCTTCAAGCAGGTCACGTTGTTTAGACTTCTTGCACTCTCGTGTGGCTGGAGGTGCAGGTTGAACCCAGTGGGTCTGGGGAAGATCTGGGTGTTTGCTTTTCTAGTAAGTACCATGGCTGCTTTCTTTTTGGCCTGAAGCACCCTTTGAGGAGTCGCATTTTGGAGTGGAGTATATGAAGGATTCGGGTTAGAGCGAAGTCTAGACTCTAAAGCCAGTTGCTGGCTATGCAGGAACTAGGGGAGTGCTGGCCCTGCCCAGTAGAAGAGGCTTCCTAGCTTCTGAGGCTCCTGAAGAAGAGCCTTCGGGCAGTGGGTAGTGGAGTCCACTCTACAGTGGATCAAAAGGAAACTGACCAGGGAGGGATGTGACAGGATGAAGCGGGCAGGAGGGTCAGAGGAAGTTTGGAGAGGCATAAAAACATTCTTGTACATGTGAGACATGCCTGGGCCAGAATGAAGGATCCAAATTCAAGTTTTTATCTTGCCTTTCAGTCTCAAGTCTAGGTCTTTGGAGTGTGACACAGGCCCAGGAGCTCATGACTCCTAAGAGATGGGACTGGAACAGAGCAGGTTCAGGCAGAGTTCTTGAATTCAGATACTGCAAAGAAATGATGGTGATCAAGAGTTTGAATTCTTGGCTAGGGGTGCAGGTTGGGAGAGTTCGTTCTCAGCATATGTGAGGCCCTAGGTTCAATCTCTAGGATCCCTGAGAGACAGAGAGAGAGAGAGAGAGAGAGAGAGAGAGAGAGAGAGAGAGAGATATTCATAATTTGTCCCCCATTGGAGAGAGAGAGAGTTATCCCCCATTGGAGAGAGAGAGAGAGAGGATTCATAATTTGCCCCCCATTGGATGCTGCCAATTGTACAATGTGCTTATTATACAACACAGAGCAGGACATGTTTGACCACCGGCTGAGGATGTAAAAATCTGGCAGGGTTCTAGCTCAGTCCTTATAAAGGGACCTAAGCAGGAGAAAGAGCTGGCAAGGAGGATTGAGAGGGGATGAGGCTTTTCTTCATGGGCACCAGCCATTAAGCAGATGACTGTGGGAAGCGGTCCTAGGGACTGGAGAGAATGGAAGCTGAAACAGGGCATCTTCATTACCGAAGCCAGCAGTGCCAGCATTAACACCAAGCTTTCCCTGGGAAAGGGATGCTCTTCTCCAAAACAAGATAAGGGTGTCACCTCCCAGCTCTCTGTCCAGGTGTGGCCATCCTGCTCTATTACAGAGTCAACTCTGGAGCAGGAGAAATCCGTGTCAGTCATTCCTCTTGAGGCTGCAAAGAGCTGGGTGAGGTGACTCTTCCTGGTGGCTTTGTTTGTATGACCCGGAGCTTTCCCTTAGGAAGCCCTCTTCTCTCCAACGACCAGACGAGACTACTTTTCAAAAGTAGGAGTCTTCATTAAACCCAGCTCTGGGGAACCAGATGCAGGGCTGGAAGGAGCCAAACAAGGAAGGTCCCCAGGGGGACCCAGGAGGGAGAGGACACAGGTCACACGAGGAAACCTTGAAACAAAGAAGGCAGGAGGGAAATGGGGACTATGCTGTAAGAAAGATGCGTGTTTTGATCCCAGACACTGTAGTAGAGCAGAACACACTTTGGAGTCTGAGACACTAAATAGGATCCCTGGACCTCCCAACCACCTTGGTCAACTTGAACCTCTAGAAGCCTCAGTTTCCCCATTTGCACAATGAGGCTTGCAGCAGGACCTCAAAGGGGGGTGCTGAGAAAGCTGGCCTGTGAAAACTATCCCTGCACTCAGTAGACTGCGGGAAGAGGAGCCCACCACACAGAGTATGTTAATAAATGAGTAAACGTTTGATATGATGTTGATGTCTGCTTGTGTTGTCGTTTTTTACTTTCCTTTTTTTTTTTTACTGGGGATCAGTGCTCTCTCAGGGGGAGGATGGCAGTTTTCCTTTCATTATTTTCCTCCAGAAGCCCACCCGCTAGGGAGCTTCCTGAGTCTCCCAGAAGCAAGTTCTGTCACCCAAAGGAGCAAATGACTGATTTTCTTATGGTCAACCTCAGCTATTTAAAACAACATACAAGTTGGGAAGATCTGACCACTAGTTAACGCCAATCCCGGTCCCACCCTCAGGAATGAGAATTACAGGAAAAGATGACACGGGGCCTTAAAAACACCAAGAAATGGCAAACTTTTTCATACGGACTGTCTTTTCTGGGAGTGGGGGTTGCCAAGAGAATAGAGAAAAACAAAGGCACGGCCATTTCACACTCTTTTATCGGTGTCCACCAGCATCTCCTCCCGAGCTGGAGTTATCTGGGCCACAGAGGAAGGACAGATATGGTGACCGCAGCTTCCCCACACAGGCAAAAATTGAGGGCTGGGAACGGTGAAGAGGAGAAGCCAGCAGAGTCCAGACTGTGGCTGCTTTCTCTCAAGTCTGCTATGCCTACGTCACAGCTCTCATTAAGCATCCCCTTGACGCCAGGGAGGTGAAATAGCGCAGACCTGGCACCAGAAAGAACAAGTGTGGCACCCACTGCTCCTTTTAAGGACTAGCTGGAGCAGCAGCCGGCCCCGGGGCAGGAGGTGAGGGAGGTGAGCAAGAACATCAGCACCTAGGAGGCAGAGGGAGGAGAGTACAGCCTACCTCCATCTTAACAAGCTCTCCAGGGCAAACTGTCAAAAACAATGGACAGCATAAGCTTTTTCCTTCTTACAAACTCTGGGGACATAATGTTTCCTCTCCCTCAAGCAGGGCAGCTGTCTCCAACGAAGTAAAAGGGTCAAAAATCGCACTGATGACCAGCTAGCAAAACAGAAAGGTCCCCAAGTTACCGAATCAGAGAGAAAGGCTGGGCCGGGGGACTCTCCAACTCCAGTGTGCACTGGAATCACCTGGAAAGCTGGGTTAGCTTTTCTTGGTTTTGACTCTTGTTTTTTGTTTTATTTATTTATTTATTTTTGGTTTTTTTCACAATAGTGTTTCTCTGCAGCCCAGGCCCTCTTGGAACTCACCCTGAAGATCAGGCTGACTTCAGACTCGGGTATCTGCCTGCCTCTGCCTCTAGAGTGCTGGGATTAAAGGCGTGCACCAACACCACCTGGCTAGAAAGCTGGTTTTAAACAAAAGGCCTGCCTCTATTTCCTGAGACAGTCACTCAGCTGATCTGGAACATGGCTTACAGTGCCACAGCCCTCCCAGTTTCTCAGGGATTGCTGATCTCTTGGTCTGGGGTGTCATCTCTGCTGGCCTCCCCTTCACATTTCCTTCCGTTTTTTCCTACCACAGAAATGGATATGCCCTTGAAAATATATTACCTCATGTGTTATGTACCATCTGTTTATTCCCAAGGCCTTAAAGCCCTTTCACACCCACTACCTCATTTGCTCTTAGGATATCCCATTTGGTTGGCAGAAGAGGTCAAGACCTTTTCCAATGTTACTGATGAGCTGTCATGTTTCTTAACTTCCTGTTCAGGGGTCACTTCTGAGAACACACTGCCTCCCACCAGGGTTCTGGTCACGACATGAGCTCACTAGACCTCACAGATGGGCTCCTGTAACTTCTTTTTAAAAAGTATATATAATTTATTTTGTATGTGTATGGTTGTTCTGTGTGCATGTCTGTGCATTACATTCGTGACTGGTGCCTGTGGAGGCCATAAGAGGGTGGGGGACCCCAGGAAATGGAGTGACAGACAGTTGTCAGCCACCATGTGGGTGCTGTGAATGGAACCTGGGACCTCTCGAAGAGCTGTAAGCCCTCTTAACTGCTGAGCCATCTCTCCAGGTCTGCTTCTGTAAGTTGACACATCCCAGCAGGTACCTAAGGGACGGGTGGCTTCTAGGACACTGGGGACAATCTTATCTAATGACTATGAGCACTGAGGGAGCGGAAGAAGGTATTTTAAAAAGAAATTATTTCTGAGGAATACAGTTGCTTCTTTTTTTGATAAGTTTGTTTTGAGAGTTTTGAAGTTCACTTGGCATACTCTGGGTGCTTGATAAATACTAAATTAATGGCAATGGTTTGTGGAAAATATTCCTGAGGATATTAAACAGAATCTTGCTACCGGTATAAAAATTAATGAGTGAAATTAGGAAAATGGGGCTGTTTAGGCAATAGAGCATGACAGCCATGGGCAAGTGTGTGGTAATTTTCTGGTTCCTTTCTTGTAGCTTAATAAATGCTTTCAGAACTGAACAGGACCACAAGAACTAGCTCAGCGAGGGTGCTTATGACTGACCAGGCGACTCCTGTGTGAGAAGGACCACTGGGGGCTGGGTTGTTTGCGACAATGGACATCCTATCCTAATAGCATTGGGTGTGTGGCAAAGGCAGGCTTTGTTTATTTATTTTTTTGATGAGCTATTGGAGGGAACACAAATCGTAACACAGGCTCTCTGCAGCAGAAAACCACAGGCTGTATCTGTGAGGGAAACAGATGTGACCAAAATATTGTCAACAGTGCAGCTATTTTTGTAGCTCTACATTAAGGCTGGGACAGAGAGGACAGTGAATGGGTCACAAAGCCCATGCTGCATCCATATGGATGACAGCATGGACTTCTGGTTCCTGGATAAAACTGGGGAGTCAAACCCAAGCCTATCAACACGGACGGAAGGAACCATTCAGCCAGGTCAGTACAGCTATAGCTTGAAAGAGACTATGGCTGTGGTGCACCATGACGACATGGCACTACCTCCATCATGGCGACCGCCCAGGTGATCAACAGTCTCTGAGGACTTGGTGCTCTGTGCCAGGCACTGAGTTGGCACTGACCATGAGAAATGAGCAAAGCCACTGCAGCCCTTTCCCCTCCCAGAAGGAGGCCAATTAAATGGTACAGCTGTGGCCCTTTTGTCACAGAACTGCACTTCCAGAAATACCTACCTCCATTTTCTGAAGACAGGAAGGGAGGACGATTATTACCCTTCTAAAGAGCTGCAGTGGCCCTAAAGCCACCAGCCTTCCAGCACTCCTTAGAGCAGCAGCAGCGTGTAGGAATAAGTAGATGCTCTGCCCCCAGCATCTCCAAACAGGATATAAATACTCAATGACAGAGCACACCAGCTTACAATTCCCCAGGGAAAACGGAGAACCAAGGTAGATAGAAAAGCTTCCCAAACCGTGGTGCCATACCATGGAGCTGTTAGTGGGGGAAATAACACTGCTTAAGGTTTCAGAGAAACACTTTTCTGTACCTGAGCAACCACAGAGCTTATCCAAAGGGCTCCCTGACCCCATACTTTCAAAACTTCACTCTTTTTTTTCCCCCTTGGAATTCAGGCTGCCAGGGAATGAACAGACATGGTTAACTTTCAGTATAAGCAGACACCTAGGGATCGTCCCAGTGCAGAGCAGTTAGAGGGAAAATCTCTAACGCCATTTGCACAGGCCCTTCCAGGATAAAACACATGGACAGTTTTGCTCTTACCCAACATTCGCAAAGAAAGCTGTTTCCAACGCCTGTTCCCATCTCATCGGGCCCTGTTCTAATCAGCCAGCAGGCTCTCCGTGTACCTGCTGCTGTCTCTGGCCAATGTGGTAAGCTGTGTGCAGCTGTAGAAGCTACATGTCCCCATCTGCAGACGGGAGGGGTGAGTGGAAAGCCACCACACTCACTCCTACCTTACCAAGGCCTCAGAAAGCCATTGTGTAGGCTGAAGAGGGAAATAAAGGAAGGGCGGGACTTTTTCCTAGGCTCCCCACAGACTACAAGGTGAAGTCAAAGCACTGTGCCTACCTCCTAACAGTTCTAGAAGTGCAGGCCACAGGGGGCTCCACCAACACTGGCTTCTCACTCTGGATTTGTACTGGTTACCAATTGTCTCATAATGAGCTGAGCTCAATTTCATACCATGTATTTCTGCAGCATAACTAACCCCTTATATTTCAGCTTTTCACCCGTATCTTTGTTGTTGTTGTTTGCTTTCAGGGGAGGAAAACCCCCGCACCTTTGAAGCAACCTACACCTCTTAGCAGCTTGGCCCTGGGGAGACAGGCTCCACAAGGCAGCTCAGAGGCCGGGCTTGTCTTTTCCAGTGTCAGCACTTCCTGAGTTAGCAAAAGGCCAACAGTTTCAGGTGAGAACGCAATGCCAGCAGACAACTGTATCTTCACCTCAGACAGCTAAATGTTTGTGATTAAAGCTTAACACTCACACTTACTGGTCCTTTTGCTAGGTATCTGCTTAAGAGTACCATGGGGTAGAACTTTTTCTGCCCTCCGGCTTTGTTAGGTTAGCAAAAGCTGGCATCCTCTTCTGACCCCATGACGGCTACCTGACTAAGATGGATCCTGCCATCCTCCTCTAATCTACTCAGCTGCAGGCACTGAGAACAGCAAGGCGTTTTCCTTCTGCACCTATTCATCACCACCTATCCAGGGCACCCGAGACCACCTCTACTCCATCTCCATGAAGTCAGTAAGAGAAAGGACCAACTGAAACAGGCTTAGGCAGAGTTCTTAGAATGTATTTTTGTTCACCTGAAAAATAAAACTTTTAAAAAATATACAGGACTTTTAAAGTACAGGTATATCTTGAATGGCTGAATTATAAATAATGTCTCTGGTCATGTTCACAGCTAGGGCTGGAGAAAATGTCTCAATTCCAGTGAAGGCTTTGGAGAGTCGGGAGGCCAGCTGGACCACGAGTGGTCTTGCTGGACTCTGATTCATCCATCCCAAAGTGGATTTAAACAGTCCATCATAAAGCAGGGTCACAAGGGTAGGAGGAATGGACTCCCAGATATTCTCCCATGAGTCCCGAGGATTCTTGGAATATGAGATCAATTTACAAATTATTAAAATATAGGACTAAAAATTCACACCATAAATATAAATTACAGGCTATTATTGAAGTTATAAAGTGGCATTTTATGTTTCTTCCCCCCAGTCTCTCATCAAAAATTTAAAAAGTCCCCATGGGCCTCCTAGCGACTGAAGTCCTTAGTCAGTTGTGAAGAAATCTCTAAGCCCAGATACCTTGGGGTGTTGGCAGCCTGTAGGGAGGCTGCCAGCTGAGGAGCTGCTTTCTTGCCCAGGACAGGACATGGCTTAAATCAAGACTGTTGTCCTGTAAACCTGAATCAGAGCTAACTACTACAAGGTAGGCCAGAAAAATGGATAGACAATTCAGGACCAAGGTGGGCAGGGTTCCTGTTGGTTTCTTTTTTAAGTAGCTCATTTCCCAAAAAGGAAACACTAAGGGGTTAGATCTCTGTCACTACCCACACTCAATTGCCTAAAAGCAAGTGGCAGAGGAAATGGAATCCATACTGAAGAAGTATAATTCTTGCTGCCCTGGAGCTGTGTGTGTCCCTTGATATCTGTCACCACCTCTAGAAAACTTGCTGCATTTAAGTGGGAGCTTATCAGGAATGAGAAAGACAAGGTGCCAATTCAATCTTCCCGTGGCTGGCTATCTCAGCACACTCCCAAGCTTGAGTCCTATAAAGTAACTCAAAACCAGATCACATCAAAGCTTGGGCTTCAAAACTGATTTTGTCCTAACGGCAAGATGCTGTGTTGTTTCAGGCTCGGAAAATAGAAAATGCAAAATGAGTAAGACAAGATCTAGAAGGGCAAGAAATTAAATAAGACAAGATCTGGAACCAGATAAGATAACGGAGGAGCCAGAAAAGGAATGAGAGAAAACACTTGCCAATCACTGTACTTACAAAGGCTTGCTAAAGGAATTCTGTGAGGGAAGGGACTGATCTAAACACAGCGCTTACTTCTCCATTGCCCCTGGCATACATCCAGACACCCGGGCTGCAGCAGGAAGCCACTTTGGTGGGAGCCCTAGGATGGGAACCGGAGGGGGATCAGCACATTCCCCACCCTCCCTAAACGGTTTCTACTACTGAGGTTTCCACTGTCATGTTAGCAGTCTGAGAACGATTATACTCTTGTGTAAGAACGTCAGGAACTTATCTTTCTGAAACAGGCAGGAACAGGTGAAAGAGTGGGTGATGGGAAAAAAAAAACTGTTTGTGCCCTTCTGACTAAGTGCAGTTTGGAGGCCAAGCAAATAGCCCTTGCCGGACCCCACCATTCAGTAACTACCTAGGGTGTGGGGGAATACATAGAATTCTATGTGATTATAGTTTCTAGTGCATATGTCAACAACTATATACAGGGATCTATAAATTAAACTCATGTCTGGCCACTGCAACTAGGTTGACGTACCTGAGCTCCGCTACTTTTGGTGCTCTCCTTTTGGAGAGCTTCAGCTTATTAAAAAAGAGCCCCTACACAACTCCCTCCCCTCCCCTGAGACTTGGGGATGGGGCGCCCGTCACCCCCTGCTTTAGGATACACCAGAGCTAGCGGCGGCGCGCAGAAGGGCTGGGTGCTAGGCTCTCTCTCCCCACCC
>LOEQ01001193.1:43889-54965 GCA_001685075.1 Bramus lutescens
TCTCTCTCTCTCTCTCTCTCTCTCTCCAGTTTGTGTGTCTGTGTGATGGTTGACCCATTCACTTCCCCAAGCCAGAGCACGGTGTGATCACTGGATCCTGACTTGCATGAGCAGGAATGTCCCAAGCCTGGTCTCAGGACACATGACCCATGAGCCAGGTTCTGTTCTTGGGTTGCTTTGAGCCAAGTTAGGTTATGAAAGGGATATAGCCCACTAGATTGATAACTGTAGTGCAAAGGATACAACCACACCTGGCTCTGTTTAGTCTCCCATGGCCCCTTCAAAACCGTTTTTAGAGGGAAAACCTCTTCTAGCTATGGGAAGAAACTCAGCAAGCTATCAGACATGACCTTTAGCCCTGGACAATAGTCCGATGCTCCCCACAAAACCCAGTACTGTTCCAGAAACAGACGAGAAGTGAAACTCCAACCTTGGTTCAGCACTCTCCTTCCAGGACTAGGTGAGGATAACCACAGGCTCCCTAGGAAGGCTGATGGTGGGGTTCTCCGCTCCCTAGGAAGGCTGATGGTGGGGTTCTCAGCTCCCTAGGAAAGCTGATGGTGGAGTTCTCCGCTCCCTAGGAAAGCTGATGATGGGGTTCTCAGCTCCCTAGGAAAGCTGATGATGGGGTTCTCAGCTCCCTAGGAAAGCTGATGGTGGGGTTCTCAGCTCCCTAGGAAGGGCTGATGGTGAGGTTCTCAGCTCCCTAGGAAAGCTGATGGTAGGGTTCTCAGCTCCCTAGGAAAGCTGATGGTGGGGTTCTCAGCTCCCTAGGAAAGCTGATGGTGGGGTTCTCAGCTCCCTAGGAAGGGCTGATGGTGAGGTTCTCAGTTCCCTAGGAGGAGCCGATGGTGGAGTTCTCAGCTCCCTAGGAGGGGCTGATAATGGGGGTCTCAGCTCCCTAGGAAGGCAGATGGTGGGCTTGGGGTTCTCAGCTCCCTAGGAAGGCCAATTGTTGGGTTTTCAGCTCTTTCTTTTATAGGTCCTTCTAAGTGGGACACAGGGAGATGTGGGAGTTCATTCTTGAATTGACGCTGTCAACGACTGGCTGGAATCTCTAAGCCTGACAGACCTTAAAACTTATTCTTCAAAAGACAAGATCTCCCGAGTAAATTGGGAGCATGGGGACCATGGGAGAGGGTTGAAGAGGAGGGGAGAGGAAGGGAGGGGAGTGAAGAAAAATATATAGCTCAATAAAAACAATTAAAAAAATTATGAAATGCAGAGCCCCTCCAATAAACATCCAGAAGTTCAATCTAAAAAGAACAAAACAACTTATTCTTCCTCTGGTAATCTTTTAGATTATTTTTGGGGAGACCCTCCCCCCTGTCTTGGGGCTCACTTGTTTGAATTCTCACAATGCCTCTATTCAGGGGATCACTCACAATTACTTCTTCAGTTCCCATTACCAGTTTCTTCTCCGTGAAGCACTGGGCCTGTCACCCATCCCTCACCCATGAGTCCACTTTGGGTCCAGCAAATACTCACACTATTTGCTGCCCCAGAAAATTCTGAGAATGAAGTCTCACCACAGAGGGCCACAACTGGCACTCAGAGGCAGCCCACCTGGCACCTGCTGGGTTTTCCAGATGAGACCAGCCCCAGCCTCCTCTATGTCACACTAGAGTCTTCAGGTCAGAGAGTGCTGCTCACCTTCCCAGAGGTCACTGTACAGCTTTTCCAAATCAGCTATTTGACAAAATATTTACCCCATGCGCTAACGACCTCTAATGTGGGAACCTTTCTTGTATCATTTTTCTTGCCAGACCCCATATTTGGTCTGATACATCAGCAGCAATACTCAAGGATTGTTGGAAACTTCAGATGTAATGTCTTGTTTATGTATGCAAAGACTATAAAATAGAAGGTGGCCTATGTACTCTGTGAGGGGAGCAGGAATTCAGAAGGCCAGCTCACTCATGCATTCATGTACCTGTTCTGCAAACTCCAAGTTCAAGGCTCACTGCTCCCGGGTCCTTGAGCGCATAGGGATTTCCCAGGTGTGTTTTTACACCTGGGAACCAGTTCCTGATCACATACTCCACATATTAACAACACAGTTCAGGAAAGGCCTTTTCTGAAGGAGCGAGGTATGGGCTGGCCTTTGTTCAGACTGAGGAGGTTTGAGTACTTCACTTTGGAGGTGGGAAGGGACTTGGAGTCTCTCTGGGTTCTTCGGATGGGAGGGGTAGACCATGCTCAAGGTTTGATGGAAGGACTTCTGAGGAGCAGGTCTACTGCTGTATTGTACAGGGCCTTGGCTGTGCAAACTGAGTTCAAGTTCTTGGCTCCCACTGGGCCAAGCTTTCTGGGATGGTAGCATGGAATCTTGGGGAGAGCTTTGGTGGAGTCATGACCCTTGAGAACACGAAGAGGTAGAGGCAATGCTGGGGTCCAGAAAGTGTGCCACCTCTCCTCCATCTCCCATCTTCAAGGCCTCCCCACCACCACCACCTTTAGCTCAGAGAATGACAGAAAATGTCTTCAAGTTTCTAGGAAGGACACGGGGTCTGTCTGAATCCTTGGCCTGGGCCAGGGAAGTTGGCCTGAGATCTCCAAGCAAAGAGCTGACCCTTTCTCTCTATAGGAAACTTCAATTGCCTCCCCAGTTATCCTCCGTGTGGATCCCAAGGGCTATTACTTATACTGGACATATCAGAGTAAGGTAAGATTCTGCCCAACATGGCCTTCAGCTCCAACTGAACCAATGAACTCTGCTAGACCCTTGGTAGCATAGGAAGGAGGCGTGGATGTAGGGGAGTAGAGAGTGGCCTGGGAGAGAAGCTCCTGGGGCTCTCATGGGCAGGGGAGGGAAGCTGCAGCCACCTGGCTCTGTGACTGCCTGGGACCTACTCAGCTCTGAGTTAGTACGCCTTGGAGAGAGTGGGGAAAGACTGGTTGCTGAGCTGAAAGACAATGATGTATGAGTGGCTCTAGGCCATATCAGAGCCTAGCATGCAGAGGACAGGCTCAGCAGCCAGACAGAACAACAGAAGACAGCCAGGGGGATGGAAGATGGTGCAGTCTGCAGCTCTTATTCCAGAGAAGGAATGGGTCAAGGAGTAGAAGATGCCCATAAACAGAGAGAAACAGATGAGCAGGGAGGGAGGGGAGGGTCCAGATGGTCTCGAGGTGCCTTGGCGTACAGAGAAGGCAGCAGCTAGGACCTGAAGGGGTGTGGAAGCTCTCGCCACTCCGGTCTTCATTCTCGACTTAATTTTGTGTCCCCACCCTGCTTCGTTCCCACTGGGAACTGCTGCCAGGAGATGGAGTTTCTGGATATCACAAGCATCCGAGACACTCGCTTTGGCAAGTTTGCCAAGATACCCAAGGTAAGTGGGCCCAGAAGCAGCTACCAGTTTGCACAGAGCAAAGAATAAATCTCTCCTGCGGGTGGGGCACCCATCTGTGGGACCAGGTGACTGGGTCCTGGGCTGCTGGGCAGAAAGGATTCTAGCTCAGGCCAAGGAAGAATGGTGGGGTGGCTGCTGCTCAGCTCGCCTGGGTACTGAGCAAGAGAAGTAGGCAGAGTGGAGATGGCAGGAATGGAGGAGGAGCCAATCCCTGTCCCTAACTATGCCAGTCTGTCTGGGAAGTGTTTTATCTACTCATTGCTCCCCACTGCTTGGTAACTGCTTTGCCTACATTTTCCTAAAGCTGGTAAGACTGAAGCGATTAACAGTAGGAAGCAGGATTTCCTGAGTTAGGGAGCTAAGAATCTTTCCTCAAATAAAATTCCCAGAATTCCCAGGTCCCACTGTCTTAGCCAATCTCTTCCTATGGGCCTCCCCTTCCCATGGCAGTTGCTAGAGCCAGGGGCAGGGGGATACTGAGGCCTATGGTTCCCAGTTCCTAGGTTCCACGGCCATTCTGTCCCAGTGGCCTGCAGTTCAAGTGGCTGATGAGATAAAGGAAAAGACCTGTTGGGCAAGACTGAGCGCTCACCTCTGACCCTCGCTGTGTCCTTGCTTTCTTCAGAGCCAGAAACTCCGGGAGGTCTTCAACATGGACTTCCCAGACAACCACTTCCTGCTGAAAGCGCTCACAGTGGTGTCGGGCCCTGACATGGTGGACCTCACCTTCCACAACTTTGTCTCTTACAAGGAAAACGTGGGCAAGGTGCACGGGCAACACATGGGTAGAGTGTTGGCACTCGGGACAGCCTGGCCTTCCTGCAAGGGTCACAGGCCTGGGTCGAGGGATTCAGGGGCACCTGTGCTCAGGAGTGTAACTTCTGGGCTATGTGTTCTGCAGGACTGGGCTGAGGATGTACTGACTCTCACCAAACACCCGATGACAGCCAATGCTCCCCGCAGCACTTTCCTAGACAAAATGTAAGTACCTGCCTGAGCTCAAGGGGTTGGCTTGCCAGCCCCCAGCCTGAAGGACTGCTGTCTCTCCCTCCAGCCTGGTGAAGCTTAAAATGCAGCTCAATCCTGAAGGAAAGATTCCCGTGAAGAAGTGAGTCTCTTGCATTTCCCACTGGCTGCTGCCCAGCTCCCCAGGCCTTCCCTTCCTAGGCAAGACTTCTCTGCTGCCTGGGACTTTTCTTTGCCTCCTCAGTTTTTTCCAGATATTTCCTGCTGACCGCAAACGGGTAGAAGCTGCCCTCAGTGCTTGTCACCTTGCAAAGGGCAAGGTGAGTAGTTCTCCACCCCCAGTCAATCTCCTAATTCTCACTCCCACCCGAAAACAACAACAACAACAACAACAAAACATGGGCAGGGATAGTGATGGATAGGGAGAGCAGAAATGGCATCACTATCCCGCCAATAGCTCCCAAAGCCGATTAACCCAGAGCCTCTGGCTGCTGGCACTAGGCATAAAGGTGGGAGGTGGGCAAGCGGGTGCAGAGCTGTGTTCAGAGCCGGAAGGCCGGCCTCCAAGAGTGCTAGAGGCAGTGCTGGGCACAGCAGCAGACATGGCAAGTCTTCTGGCCTTGGAATGGGAATTGGATGCTCTCATTGTGGGGGGAGCAAGATGGGGTCAAGAGGGACAGGAGACAGGCCATGGGATCTGACAGTTCCAGGAAGGGATCAGCTCTGCAGGGCGTTGGGGGAGAGGAGCAGGGCCAAGGGAGGAAGCTGCCAGGGCACAGACTTCAGCTCAATTCAAAAACACATTTTCCACTTCTTTTTAATTAAGCAATTAATTTTTAATTACAAGTCAGAAGCAGGGTCACCCCATGAGATGTCTTATGTGATTTACCAAAAACAGAGCTCTCTGGGTAGATAACGGCCCATGGCCAAGGTTCAAACCTGGCTCTGGGAGTGGTGTTAGTCCTCAAGCCCTTGTCCATCTTGGCCCGTGCCCTTGTGTAATTACAACCCTCACCCCGTGAAACATTTCTCCCGGCAAGAATTTAGGGCGGTAGAAATGAGTGAAACCAAGACTCTAAGTGTCTATCCTTATGAGCCACACGAGGAATACCCCCTTGTAGGCCCAGCTTCTACAGAACTGGTGACCCCACACGCGGCCAGTCACCCTGGAAGCAAGGCTGAGGCAGAGGAGAAAGTGGGCTGGACACCTCAGGTGGTCCTTACAGTTTTTACCACTTGCCCGAATCTAGTATCGCCCACCCACCTTCTTTCCTGAACTCCCACCCCTAGCTGTGTCTTTATTGGTCTGCTTCCTGTGTGTCCCAATAGAGGCCACTGACAGCTTCGGGAGGCAGAGCTGGGCTGCAGGAGACCCTCACCTCCCAGTCAAGGCTCCTGTTGATTTTCCAGTGCGGTCCGGCTCTTAACTTTTGTTTTGTTTTCTGGAGAAACACAATGAAAAGAACGGGGTCTGTGTGCACTATCTGCCTGCTTCCCTTTTTATTTCTGTAGATTCTCCATCTCTGGATATTTTATGTCAAGGGACTCATACAACCTGTGGTCTTTGATTGGCCTTTTTCCACTCCGCACAGTGTTTTTAAGATCTGTCCGCATGGATCATCAATGATTCATTTTTTTTAATATTGCAGTATCATAGTCCATGTTGACAGAGACTTGGTTTCCCTCCACTTTTGGGCTATTATAAATAATGCCTCTATACACAATTTGTCATGATTTTGCTTTCTGCCTTCTTGGATACACACATTCAGGTGAAATTGTTCAGTTATAGGGTTTACTATTTTAAGGAACTGAAAAATTTATCTAGAGTGGCTGCATCATTTTACTTTCTTACTGGCATTGAATAAGGGTTTCAATCTCCCCACAGCCCACCAACACTGCTACTGTCTGCCTTTTGTTTATACTATCCTAATGGGAAAGAAATGATATCTCATTGTGATTTTAATTTGTATTTACTTAATAACCAGAGATGTGTGAACATCTTTTTATGTACTTTTTGATTGTTTCCACATCTCCTTTGCAGACACATCATTTTAAATTCGTTGTCTACCTGTAATTTAATTTTTTGTATGCAAGCGTGTTTATGGTGTATGTATGTGTGTGTGCATGAGTTTGTACATGTGTGGAGGTTGAGGTCGATGTCAGGTGTCCTCAATCACTCTCCATACTACTTTTTAAAGTTTGATTCATTTTTCAAATTGTGTGTATATGTCTGTGTGAGGATATGTGCCTGGGAGTGCAGCTGCCCTCAGAGGTCAGAGGCACGAGATCCCTCTAGAGCTACAATTTCAGGCAGCTGTGAGCCATCTGATATGGGTGCCTGGAATCGAACTCAGGTCCTCGGGAAGGTCGATATTGGCTCTTAACCACTGAGCCGTCTCTCCAATTTCCATCTTATTTTTTAAAAAGCATTCATTGGCCCTGGAACTTATGTTTGACTAGCTGGTAATGACCTTCAGGGATCTGCCCATTCTCAACCCTGGGGCTACAGACACACACAGCACCAAGACCATTGTTTATGTGCTGCTGGGATCTGAGTCAGGCCCTCATGCTTGCTCAGCAGGTACTTGAACAGTCAAGCCACCCCCTCATCCTTTGGGTTAGCTTTTGATTGTTGAATTATCATTTAACAGACAATCGATTTGTAAATATTTTATCACATTCTGTGGATTATCTGTCCTCTCTTTTCCTCCCAATCTCCCTCCCTTCTTTCCTTTCTTAGCCCAGGCTAGCCTTCAGTTTCTTGATGGTATCCTTATAAGCATACATATTTTAAATTTTGATGAAGTCGATTTTTGTCACTGTGTCACTTGTTTTCCCCAATTATTTTTGTTTGTGTGTGTGTGGTGTATGTGTGTGTGATGTGTGTATATGTGTGTGTGGTGTGTGTGTGTGGTGTGTGTATTGTGTATGTGCAGTGTGTGTGTATGTGTAGCGTGTGTGTGTGTGCTGGGTCTCATCCATATTAGGCAAATACTCTGCTACTGTTGAATTGTTTTATTTCTCCCTCCAGCTCTGTCAGGTTTTTCTTCTCATATTTCAGGGCTCTACTATCAGGTGTACATTTGTTTATGTTCAAACAGTTTCTTCAGATAATTTGTCCTTCACTTAAGAAGGGAAAAAAAGAAATCCTGGTACTCGGACAGGAAAGCAGCATCCTTTGCTTAGGACATTTTATCCTCTTTAAGTTCACGCTTAGTTCCAATCCTGTTTCAGCTACAGAACTAGCTAGCCACTATCCAAAATCATTGTCAAAGCAAGCCAGCTAGCTGGTACTGCCGCCAGATGGCAAGCCCCTTGAGATGTGTGCTCTTGTGATTGCTGCCTGTGTACCTTGAGGACTCTCTCTGATCTGGCCACCTTTCCCAGAGCTGGGGGTAGGTTGTGGTGAGTCTTAGCTCTGAGCAGCTGAGATAAAGGATAACAAGGTGATGGTTCTTCCAGAATGACGCTATCAATCCTGAGGACTTCCCAGAGTCTGTATACAAGAGCTTCCTCATGAGTCTCTGTCCTCGGCCAGAAATTGATGAGATCTTCACTTCTTAGTGAGTTCCTTGGGCTTGGCATGGAGCGGTGTTAAGGAAGGCAGTTCCTCCCTTCCAAGAGAAGAACCTCTAGGTCCAAAGACAACATCTGTACCCCTCTCCTGGCCTGCAGCCACGCTAAAGCTAAACCCTACATGACCAAGGAGCACCTGACCAAATTCATCAACCAGAAGCAGCGAGACTCTCGCCTCAACTCCTTGCTCTTCCCACCGGCCCGGCCTGAGCAGGTGCAGGCCCTCATCGACAAATACGAACCCAGCGGCATCAATGTGCAGAGGGGTGAGGACCGAGGAACCCCTACTTCCTGTAGTCTCATCCTGCCCTGGGAGCTGAGCTGCAGCTGTGACTGCTTGCTGTCCACTGTCTTGCAGGCCAGCTGTCGCCAGAGGGCATGGTCTGGTTTCTCTGTGGCCCAGAGAACAGTATGCTGGACCACAATGCGCTGCTGCTCCACCAGGACATGACACAGCCCCTGAATCACTACTTTATCAACTCTTCCCACAACACCTACCTGACAGGTGGGTCCTAGGCTCTGGATTCTCCACAGATGCTGCTCCACTACCGCTTGCCCCGCTCGCTTGCAGGACAGACTGTGAGGTTGTGAGGGGACTAGCCTGGCTGGGAGTGACATCCTCGCCCCTTCTCTCTGCCGGCTCAGCTGGTCAGTTTTCAGGCCTCTCCTCAGCTGAGATGTACCGCCAGGTCCTGCTGTCTGGCTGCCGCTGTGTCGAATTAGACTGCTGGAAGGGAAAGCCTCCCGATGAGGAGCCCATCATCACCCATGGCTTCACCATGACCACAGATATCTTGTTCAAGGTGGGTCTTGGGATATGGAGAGCGATTGCAGTGAAAGGGGCCGAGGAGAAGCCTTCTGAAGTTAGGGGAGTGAAGCCGAGGGCAGGGACTCACTGGAAGGCCTCAAGCTGTTTTGAGGCTACAGTGGCTACCTAGTTTCACACCTTTGCTGAAACTGAGGGAGGCACTATGGGGAGGGGCACCACAGGGAGGGGGTACCCTCTTTACAGAGTTCCTTTTCCCTCCAGGAAGCAATCGAGGCCATCGCAGAAAGTGCCTTTAAGACCTCCCCCTATCCTGTCATCTTGTCATTTGAAAACCACGTGGACTCGTGCGTACCCAGGCCAAGTTAGCCCTCATTCTCCATCTGCGCCGCAGCCTTTTGCCTGAACCCCATCCACACTGTCCCGAGCTCTTGTCCTTCACTGAGCTCTTTGGTTTCAATACCAGCCTCCTTAGGAGGATTTCAACTTCTTCTTCCTGTGTCCCTCCCTCCCCTGCTTCCTGGGCCCCTGATCTGAGCCTTCAGGGCACAAACAATGGACAAGAGAATTGGTGCTAAGCAACTAACCCCTTCTTTACTTTTGCTCACTGCTACCAGACCCCGCCAACAGGCTAAGATGGCAGAGTACTGCAGGACCATGTTTGGAGACACCCTACTCACAGAACCCCTGGAAAAATTTCCTGTGAGTGCAGTCTTGGGGGCTGGGGCATCTGAACCTGGGGAAAGGTAGAACCAGGCCAGGAGGGGAGAGACACTTGAGTTTCTTTGGTTGGATTGAGTCTGGGCTCCTGTCACCTACCATGTGTCAGAGAGTATGCTAGAATTAAGGGTCTTCTAGTGCTGGCATTTATTAAGAAGTGCCCGAGGCAGGAAAATCTCAAGTTTCATGCCATTCAGGGCTGCATAGTGAGACCCTACCTAAAACAAACAAACAAACAAAAAAAACCAAACAAGACAAAATGAAACAAAGCTGAACTCTCCAGTCGCTGCCCCAGGTTTCTGACCCTCTTTCATAAGTAGATAGACAAGTATACAGGCCAATTACAGCCAGAGGTTGCTATGGGAAACAATGCTCAGGAGTTGGGGGATCAGGGAAGAATTCCTGGAGGGATGTGATGGTTAAGGTGAAATCTGGAAGCTGACAAAGACTCAGTGAGCATGGGGAAAGCACATTCTAGTCAGAAGGAACAGGTAAAAGAGACATGACTGCCAAGGAACAGGTCATTTTGGTCAAGTGGGAATTCAGGACCTGAGAATGGTGGGAAGTGAGGCAACAGACACAGGTCCGTACCAGAGGGACACAGTTTGGAGTAGTGAGCACACACCACAAAAGAGGTAATGGCGCCCACCCTTTTCCCTTTCCACAGCTGAAACCTGGCATCCCTCTGCCCAGCCCTGAGGACCTTCGGGGCAAGATTCTCATTAAGAATAAGAAGAACCAGTTTTCTGGTCCAGCATCCCCCAGCTGCCCTGATGAGCAGAAGCCTAGTGAGGAGGTTGAGGACAACAGCCCGTCTAGTGTCCCCATAGAGGAGGACACAGGTGAGTTAGTTACAAGGATGGGCTGGGGTTTGGGGAGAGTCAGCGCTAACAGAAGTGTGTATGGTAGTGTGGACCGGTGAGGACCCGACTGAGGCAGAGGAGGTGGGTGAGGAGGAAGAGGAAGAGTCGGGAAGCCTGGACGAAGAAGAGATAAAGAAGATGCAGTCGGATGAGGTGTGTGGGGACAGTCCCTCTGCCATCTCCAGTGTGATGCTCTCCGGTGGGCATGGACTGCAGTCTGGGTGCAACTACACAGAGTCACGCCCCCCCCCACTTGATCTCTAGGGCACAGCAGGCTTGGAGGTGACAGCTTATGAGGAAATGTCCAGCCTGGTCAATTACATCCAGCCCACCAAGTTCATCTCCTTTGAGTTCTCTTCACGTACGTATGTTAGTACAGGAAAATGGGGGAGAGAAGGCAGGCTGAGATCAGGCGAGGGCTGCCCTCATTCAAGAGTGGCCTGGTGAGTGGGACGAAAGGAAGGGGGACCTTCCTCCTCCTTGCACTAAGGTCCTTGTCTATAAATACTCAGTGAAGGAGTCAGACAAAGGGCTTGTTTAAGTGGCAATGGCTCCCAGCATCGGACTGAAGAACTTGGCAGCAGATGGAATGTTCTGGAGTGTGTCAGTGACAGGCAGGTTGTTATGACAGGCCACCTAAGCCAGGCCTGTCTGGGGCTTCTGGCGTTTTCTAAAGTTTTGCAGTTCCCAGGCCTAAATTATACAAAATGCTGCCCCAAGTCTAGGAGCCCCAGTACTGGAGGAAAGAGTTCCTGGGAGAGCACGCCTTTAATCCTAGCACTGGGGAGACAGAGGCAGGTGGATCTCTGAATTAGAAACTACATAACAGCTG
>LOEQ01001193.1:93674-104334 GCA_001685075.1 Bramus lutescens
CTGAGCGGCTGTTGTGAAATCAACTCGCTCCTTTGCTTGCAGACCTGAGCCCACTCTCCAAAACCTGTGTCCATTCGCACATCTTTCAGGGCCCGATCCGGAGTCCTGAAACCGGGCACCTTGACTTGCTTGCCAAGTCTGGACAAGTCCCCGCGCCCTGCGACTTCCCGGGTCCTTGTGCAGGCAGGAGAGCAGGATATAAAGGAATTCCGATTTCCTTGTCACCCTGACTTACTAACTTTCTGTGGTTTTTAAGATCACAGATAATTGAGGGGGGAGAGATCGCTTCCAGCAGCGTGGCACCCAGAAACTGGACGATGAAGTCCCAGTGGGACCGAGCCCCTCTACCTGGTTTGAAGGAGGGGCAGTGGCCACCTGTCTGTCTCCTCCCCCAAACAAGGAAAAGAAAGACCTTTGCTGTCTTTCACTTGGGTCCTTAGAGAGAACTTTACTCGCTGAGGGCTGAGGGGATTCCAGCTTAGAAATGCTGACATCTGGAACCCAAATGGCTGCTTCATATGTGGGCTAGGTGATTGCTGGTGTCAGTCACAGACAGGGGACACAAGACACCGAGCAGTACAGGACTGTTTCTTTTGCCACCGTTCCTGGATATCTCAAATTTGGTTTTTCATTGACATGTTCGCTACACATTTTTGTTCACTAATTCTTTAGCCGTGTGGGTGCTGTTTCTGGATAAGTCGCCTGCAGTGTGGGCTGGGTTGCTTCCCTGGAGTTTATTTTAGGGATCCTTTAGCCATATTGGTGCTGTCTCTGCATAAGTCACCGCACTGTGGGCTTGGTTGCTTCCCTGGAATTTACTCTAGGGCTCCCACCAGCCTGCATAAAGGTGATCCATGGGAACTCGACAGCCCCACAAAACTCTAAACCTTTCGTGGTTGCACCTCAGACCTCCATATCCTCATTGTACTGGAGAAGGCAATGCCAGCCTTGTGTGCTGTGGAAGGGTGGTGTGGAAGCTTCGGCAGCTGATCATGGGTTCTCCCATACCCACACATATGTACATTTCATGTCTGTTCGCTCTTTGCTCTGTCTTCCCTTTCTCCTCTCTGAGTCTTTCCTAAGTGATTCTTTTTCCTCTGGACATTATAAGCAAAGCCCTGCCCTCTTGACCAGCCAGGAAGCTTCCCCATAGATCAGTCACCCCGGGGCCTATGTACTTGCCTGACATTGGCTATAAGAAGGAGGTTGTGCTGTGTAGAGAGACGGGGGAGATTGGTTGCTGTGGATTTGAAATGAACTGCAAACCAAAGTTGGAAGGAAATGTAGCATTGAATCTAGAATCAATACCCTAAATTACTTTTTACTGATCCACAAGTGTACACATGAATTACCATCTTTTAGTAAAATATGTTTTTATGCCCAAACCATAGCTTAAGCATTAATTTGAATTGTTAAACTACAATAAAATACAAACATTAGCATATTAACAGAAATCAACTAGTACCAGATTTGGTTTGAACCAAGGTCGACACATCCCAGAGTAGAAATTAACCAAGTTTCATCCTTTTCTTACAGGGAATAGATTTAGAAAACACTAGGTCTCTCCTCCCACCCGTGGAAACTGAATTGGGGCCTGAGGCCTCAAGAAAGGCAGGGTCTCCCAAACAAGATGGACCAAGGGAGGTAATGACTCCTCCATCGATGAAGCTAACCAAACCAGATTATCAGTAAGCTTTCCTAGAGAAAACTTTCCATCCTCAGTACACGGTTACACTAGGGAACCGCTCATCACATCAAGTCCTGTTTCTATATTTTCCACTGCTTCTACCCAAGGTTCAACTCACTGGGTTGGATGATGCCCTGTCGGTCAGGATGACTGGGATATGCAGGGTAGACTGAGTGGCTGACTCTGGCTTGTGCCTTTCCCTCTTTTCTGGGCTACACTGATCCATGCTCAGCTCAACCCTGCCTCCGAGGAGAGAGCAGGAAAGTCCTAGCAACAGTCTGAAGGACAGCGTTGCCTCCAGTGTGCACACACCTCACCCTAGTCCTGTTTCCTCCACCGTGGTGCCAAGGATATGGGACGCCAGGCATTATGCTCCCTTGAGGAGACTTGGTCTCTGGCATAGGTCTGTTGCCAAGGGAGTTCATGTACTGCCATCCACACACACAGCAGGCCTTGGAGAAGAACACAGACTCTTGGAATATTGGCCAGCCAGCCAGCCAGTGCAGTCTTCAAGGGCCTCAGGGTGGCACATAGGGTGGGGTGAGCACTTCCCAATTCAATCTCAGCCAGTGGCTGTCGGGCCTGTTGTAACATCTGACTGGCACCGCCAGGGCTGGGCGCCCAGGTTAGGGCCAAAGAGAAAAAGATATAGATCAACTTGTGGTTTAGAAATACAAACACATTATCCGTCTCTGCACCTTTCTCTTCAGGACTTGAAATGCTTCCTGGGAACCAGGAGCTTGCTAACAAGCTCCCTTGCTCGCTGTAGTTTCCTATCTGTGGATGCAGCTTCTCCCCTATCAGGAGTAATCACACCTCCAGTTTCTGAATGCTTCCTGTGGGTTGAGCCCTGAGGTATAAGCTCTTAGCTTACGCTGCCTGCCTCACTCGGTCTGCACAATAACCCTGGTGGAAGTTATTAACATAGTATTATTATTACTTTACAGATGATTGAAACTGAGGCACAGGGTGGCTAAGAAAGGACTAATTCCTGCAGTAACGCAAATGCATGGGTCCTCCACACCCATGCACACGCTTACCCATCCCTGTGTTGAGATCTAATCACCAATATGAGAAGGTTATTAGGAGACAAGGTGTCAGAGGTGGTTAGCACCTTAAGGCCCGTTGTAACTACCGTGGTAGTTAACTCCAGCCCGCCCTCAGAGGCAGGTGGATCTTTGTGAATTCCAGGCCAGCCTGGTCTACAGAGCGAGTTCCAGGGCAGCCAGGGCTACACAGAGAAACTGTCTCCAGAAACAAACAAACACCCACCAAGGACAAAATATCTCTCCGGGTTAGCAGGGAAATATTCTAAAAAGAGAAACACTTGCGCCCCTCCCTTTGAGGTATGCAATCTATGAGATAGCGAACCGCAAAGAATCATGATTTTCTGCTTGAATTCCTTTCTAAGGGAAAGGATAAGCTGAAGCTCCGATGCCAGCCAGAACTTGCCTCCCAGGAAGGGACTTCACAGACTTCTGACAGCCTATCCACCCACCTCGCAGGATATGGCTGAGACAAAGATGGGCACCTAATGGTAGAACCACACCTTGCCTAGGACTAGGGAGTTATACAGACTTCCTGTCCTCTATTTAAAGCTCAACCTGTTAACGCTCCTGAAGATGGACTTGCCGGGGGGTGGGGGCTAGGGGGGTGTCATTGAATCCCTTCTTTTGTTCCTCTTCCCTATGTGACCATATTGAATAGATATTTTTTTGCTCCACTCCCAGTCCCCACTACTTCTTTCTTTAGTTGGCATTATCAGCGAAGTGACTGAGCTTAGCTTGTTGGAGCTGCCAGAGCATGGGCTTTTTACTCTAAAAACAAACAAACAAACAAAACAAAACAAACAAAAAACCATAAACCTCATGAATGGGATTAGTGTTCTACACAAGCAGCCCCAGAGTTAGCCCCAGTCTCTAGATGGTATTGTGAAAAGACAATCACTCATAAACCAGGACATGGGCCTTCATTAAATTTCCCGGCATCTTAACCTTGGACTTCTGAGCTTCTAGAACCATGAGAACCAGCATTGCGTATAAGGTGCATGGTCATGGTGTCCTGCACAGCAGCCGGTGGCCTAAGCCAGTTACTGAGTGGAGGAGTCACATGCATATGACTCCAAGTGAGTTCTCTTAACCTGCAGTTCAGAAGTCCCTGAGGCCAAGGGCAGTCTGAACAGTTGGCAGTGGGAAGAGGCCAACTTACACAACTCTGCAGGAAGGGTGAGTCTGGTACCTGGGATATTTCCACCCCAAATCTGAGTAGGGCGTGAGAACTACCGTATGTGCAAAGTTAAGGTGGTCACAGAATCCCCTGTGAGGAACCAAGTACTAGGTTTCACTGGTCATGAGTCAGCACCCTGTCTGCAGATCCTCCTCAAGCTGTCTGTCCATCACAGACCGAAAGGAGCCTGACAACCTGAATCCCACATTCAGAGGCTGCTGGGGAGGCAGGCAGCTGACACCTGCACACTCCAGGCAGGGGGAGGAGGAGCTCCCGGAACTCTCTGCCCCTGGAGCGGGCACTCTTTGGAGGATTTCTGCTTTCACTCCTTGCTTCTGGGATGTTCCACACCTGTCTCTTTCTGCTCTGGGATTGGTCCTGGCTAATGCCTCTCCATGGCAGCCAATCACTCACTTGCTGATGGGGCAAGAGCCCAGGGCCTATCTCCCAGGGCCTGGCAGCAGGAGTTGGAGGAGAACCTTGGGCCCGCCTGCGCCTGCAGGAGGAGGCAGACAAAGTCTAGCTGTAGAAACCATGGATTCCTGCAGGACTGGAGCTCCTTGGACTTTCTAGATGTTTATCACGACCTCAGTTTTGGTTTCTTGATGTGGATAATGGGGAAACTTTGCTCTCTTCCCTTGGGAAGGTGAAGTGATGAGCGTTAGGGTAAAGGGGTCCTTAGGAGTGATACCTCCAAACAGAGGGAACACAATTGATAAAGAGGCAAGGAAGTTAAACACACCACACACACACACACATGCACACACACCACACATTCACACACACACACACATACACACACACACACACACACAGTGTATCCACACACCTTCCATAAAGAGCAATCAAAACCATTGTGATTTGCTGCAGAGCAGAATCCCAGGATTCTTCCAGAAGATAAAGTTACCGCCTGCTGATACTCAAATGATTCAACAGCTCTATCTTCGTCATAGCCCAGAAAAAGAACCCTGGCCCTACCTATCTACCTAGGGTCTAGTTGGAGTTGGGAAAGTCCACGGGTGCCCACCTGATGGGACCACTCATCCGTTTGATGATGGAATAAGAGCTCAGTTGTATACTGGCCTCAGCAGAAGGAAACAGCCTTATCCACAACAGTCTCTTTCTGGCTACTTTTTCTCAAATTCTGACCCTTTCTAGACTGTCTCCCAAATAAAAACTGGCATGGGGGGTTCAGCTAGCCAGACATTCCCAAGGGGGTCTGATATCCCGAGATGAGCCGTTCAGGAGTACAGGCCTCTTTGCCGACCATGACACTCTTCCCGGGTACATGGACGATGAGCTGAGCAAGCCTGAGAAGGCTTGGGAGCAAAGCTGTCTCTACAGCAAGGACTCTCGCCATAGAGACATGATGGATTCATTTAATATCTTCTTGCCACAATTGCTTTGCCGGCTCTACTTGTAATGGCCCCCAAAGTTCCATCCAATGCCTTTGGCTGTCAGTTCAGCTCTCTGACTGCCACTGCTACTGGCTGAACAACAGCTGGACACCCCCTTGAATAGAACCCCTTCATTATCCTCTTTCTCTCTGCTGGCCCACAACTGCTGCCCCAGGTCTGAGGTTGGGGCAGGGTTACCACTGTGGCATCCTTGGGTCTGACTTTCAGGAAGGGACAGACGGCAGTGGTATGGTGGTAGGGGAGACCTGTGCCTGGCCAGATGAGGACCAAAGCTTCTAAAGGAGTATGATGTTGCCCCCCCCATCAAGTACCACCCCAACTATTTGAAGAGAAAACCATATGTAGATGCAATTGCATGAAGGCCACAGGGTCTGCGGCTGTGGCTTCTAGGGTGCTCTGGCCACTGGGTTGATATTTGAAGACATGGCTTGTTTCACTGGCACTTGGCTGGCCTGTGCTTGCCTGTTCTCTAGGTATTTCCTTTTCCAGTGGGCAAAGTTCCTATTTGCTTACTGGAATATTCCTGTGAACACTGACAGGGTGGGTCCTGATCACACCATTGCCACACCCATTCCTGGGCCCCTGTTTAGCTGGTGGATGGTTAGGAGCTGCCCCCCACATTGCTCTTACATGCTTCCATAGAGTCCTGAATATCTACTTTTCCTGCTCCACTTCTGTGAGTCTGGCTGCATCTCTCACATGGGCTAATATTTCTGCCTCACCCCTCCTTTCTGGACATTGGACATTTTCTTCCAAGAAGTTCTACCCTAAAGTCTTCTTGCCTGTCTCAGATCTTCTGATATGGGACCACCCTCCTCCTCCTGGGAACTGACCTCTAAGGGTGACAGCTACACACTTTATTACGTTCCTTCCTCAGGTCTAAAGAAACGGCTCAGTAGGCAAAGTACATGCCGTGTAAGTATGAGAACCTGAATCCATACCCTCTCCCCCACCAGAACCCACATCAAAAAGCCAGCTAGCTAAGGCAAGCACAGAGTATATCTCCAGCTCTTGGGGTAAACAGGAGACAGAGCGCCAGGGCTCCCTGGCCAGGTAATCCAGCTGAAATAATGAGCTCCAGACTTCAGAAGACCCAAGTTCAGTTCCCAGCACCCACATCAGGTGGCTCAGAACTGCCTGTAAGTCCAGCTCCAGAGGATTCACCCCTCTTCTGGCCTCCATTGGCATGTACACACACATGGCATCTGCATACACAGACATATACATATAAAACTAAATCTCCATTAAAAAACAAAGTAGAGAAGCAATTGAGGAAGACACTAATATCAACCTCTGGCCTCCTCATAGGTCCATACTGTTGAGCACACCAACACCCACGCACACACACTCCTTGCTGGTAAAGAAAATACATATTGGTGAAAAGGTGATCTGAGACACCTCTCTCCATATGCCTTCTCTTCCCTCTGCCCAAACTCTCTGGCTTCCAGATTCACTCATCACTGCCCCCTTCGTGGCCTGAGGCATTCTCAGCCTGTGACACTACCTGGGACACACAGAACTTGAGTCAATCCATTTACAGATTAGTTAGATCTGTTTATTGGTCAGTGGCCTAGTGCCAGGAATGATGTTTGTCCCTGGGGAAGACTTGGTTCATAAGCACAGGCCAGACTGAGGCTCCATGCTGAGCAGAATGCAGAAGGCGGAGCACAGGCCCCTGTGAGAACCTCATGCCCAGAGGAGGCATAGGGACCTGTCCAGCCTCACACTGTCCGGCTGAGCCACCTCTCCCGAAATCATTAAGCTACGGGCCATTCTTGCCTGCTGCTGGTCAAGGGAGGTGGGTTTTCTAGTTAGCTGGGTGACCTCAGGACTCACTTTTTCTCTCTGAGCTTGCTTTCATCTATAAATCAATGAGAGTAGAATTAAGCCCTGTCAGAGAACCTCCTTTATCTTGAAGGTGCTGCAGCATCGAAGAGGGCCAGCTCATTTACGGGTGGTCCCTTCTTCCCTTGGGCAATGTGTACTCTGGCAATGTGGCTGTGATATAACTGGTCCCCTAGCTCCTTCTACCTCAGTACCTTCTTGCACAGTTTCAAAAGATGCCTCATTTGAAGCTGAAAGAAAGCAAATGGAGCTGGAGATGCTCCAGGCCAGGAAACCAAACTCCAGAACCAGTCCTCCCGGTTTTAACTCAGCTGTTGCCTTGATTTTGGGGAGTCCCTGTGCCAGGCAGGCAGCCTTGAGCAAGGTGACCGGTTTGCTGCTATTTGCCCTAGGGGAGAGTGGGCTGGGCTCCTGCTGCACCGAGGATCAGAGGCCAGAGTAATGCATAGCTGACTTGAGCTTTTTGCTCTTCCTGAGCGCTCAGGGAAGCCTTTCCAGGCTCTGGGCAGCCTGAGGTCAGGAGGTAAGACCCAGCCATAATGCTTCCTCCTTAGCCAGAGGTCAGGGGCCCTAGGATACAGACAGAGCATCCCAGGACAGCAATGTCTGATTTGCTGATTAAATAGGACTTTAGCAGAAATCCATGCCCCAGAAAAGTCCCAATTGTCCAAAATTGGTCATCAGCAGCCCTCTGTAAATACTTGGGTCTCTGCACTGCAATAAGCCATAACAAGCTTTTGTAGACATTACTGAGAGTCTTTATATAAGAGTTCCTTTGCTGGGATTGAGGTCCTGTGGCTTCTTGTCCAGAGAGGGAACTTACATGATTTCTCCCAGCCTACAAAAGCCTATCATGTTCTGGGATTGCCCTTGTTTCTAGGTGAAATCAGAAGAGGGTGCAATATTTTCTAAATTACTATGACGAATTACCATTTGGTAGGAAAAGTTTAAAAAGTCTTGGGATTAAGCATCCCCAAGTCACTCATCAGAGTGGTCCTCTCTGCATGCTTCAAGCTTTGCGCTTCAGGCAGGGCTAGTGAGTACATAGCTCTTCAAAAAACAGCAGCCACCACTGTGAGAAAAGATGTCAGGCCCAGAGAGGAGTTGTAGTTGGCCACTTCGCCTCTCCATCCCTTCCATGGGCACAACCCACTCCAAATCCTCAGGACCCTAAACACTGTACCTCAGAAGGGACTGTTACCAGTAGCCTGGGGACCCTTAAAGGGCCTGAGCACACAATTAGCTCTACAGGGCAAATGGATCTGGTATTGCTATTCTCCCTGGATCCATCAGCATTGTGATGCCTCGGCTTCTCTCAAGGGAGGGTCTTCCACAGCCACCCAGCAAGCCTCTCTTGAGTCCCCTAAATAAGGTGGGTCTCTTTCTGCCAGCATCTTGCCCCTCTGATGGTCTCGCCAGAAAGCATCATGGTTACCCACTCAACAGCCCTAGCCCACAGGTGCTAATTATCTCTGCGGTCAGGAGAGGAAGCTGAAATGGAGAAGAGACATGAAATAATTCATCCAAGTTACCAGAAGCAGCTGTATAGGCCTGGTACGCTCTCCTCACCGCACGGTGACACCATCCGAGGTCTGACTGACTTATTCCTGAGCACTCTTTGCCTGGACCTGGAGGTAAGGGTTGCCTCCTCCAATAGTGTTCACTCATAACATAGGGGTGGTTTTTTTTTGGTAGGGGGGTAGGGGGTGCTTTATGAAGTTCTAGCTCAGGAGTGGCTCGAATTCATAAAGTACTTGGAATGGGTAACAACTTCAGGGATGAGACCAGGGCCCAGCAGAGGACCAAACCACCCAGTCGTAACCTGGTTCTGCAGCTCAGCTGGTTTCTGGTGGCCTTGACCCCAAGCTTCCCTCTTTATCCTTCCACTGCCTGCATACTTCCCCAGACCCTGTTTCTCTCTTTTCCACTCCCTTTTCCAGCCATCTGGATTTGGTACTTAGTAGCCAGGCAATCGCTAGATGCAAGCCAGTGAGCAGGGACAAGCACTGACTGTACCTCACAGCCTGCCAGAGGCCACAGTCTGCTGGCAATCCCCAATGCAACAGGGTTGAGAGGTGTTTGGGTCACCAGGGTGCCAGCCTCATGAGTGGATTAATACCCTCATCATGGTTTACTATAGAAGTGCATGTAGCTCTTCTGCCTTCTGCCATGTGATGACACATTCAGCACAAGGCTTTTGCTAAATGCCACCCCTTCGACCATGGACTTACTTCCCAGTCTCCAGAACTGCAGTTCCAATAAAGTTCCATTATGTGCCAATTACTTAGCTGTATGTGTTATGCTGTAATAACAGACAAAACAGCAGAAAAGACAAGGTCTCCTTCATCTCATTGGTACTAATTCTCTGCTTATCCCTTCCTGTACCCAGAATCTAAGTTATGATGAAAGTGGAGGGGGGGGCAGGGGAGGGGCGCCTCCCAGGTCATGTACATAGCTTATACACACAGGAAGGCCAACCTTAGCTAAGGAGTTTTCCATTTCCTATGCTCTGCCCCAAGTTACTAGCTAGCTCATTTATGCCAGAAGACTCATAGAAATGAGCTCTTTTTCAAGGCTATTTACAAAATGCTTGATAACAAGGTTTGCAGGATCCTAGTACTATCCAGATCTGACCACCGGCTCTACTGCTGGGTCTTTCCCCTGAGAATCTGGATGGCAGCGACTAGGAAGAACCCTCTGCTTCCAGCCACAGGTCTCCCAGGAACCCTTTCTGCCTCTGCAAGGGAGACTCAGTTCATTGGAGGACCCTCTGGGTAACGTGGGTAAGGAATACCATTTTCTAGGATCTTGGCCTATCTCTTGACTGGCTTTGCCGGTCCTCTGTGCAGAGAAACTCCCATAGAGACAGGTATGACCAGAAGCCAGCCCGGAGCCTTTACTGAACCCTCTGAAGCCCCCAGCAGCCTTCCCATCTGCCCATGGCCTGGCTTCTACCCGAGATGTACTTCTGGCCAAGCCAGCTGTCTCCCTGAGGGCCCACTGCTTGCTTGGGTCCTCTTGACAGCATCTGCCACTCTGCCCCCAGCTGGGCACTGGCTTCTACTCAGCTCTGCAGACTAGGAGGACCCCATGGTTAAGAGTCACCTTTTGGGAGGAACGAGAAGCACTTCCAGAACCAGCTCCTTTTCCTCATCCTGGAGCAAGGTGTAGAACACATTACAATCTCCTCCTGACTGAGGTACTGTGTGCTCTCCCAGGACAAGGGACAGTGTTGGTCATACTGAGGTATGGTACAGAGCACCCTGGAACCCCATTGGCCTGTGCCTTCCCTGTGCTTGGCAAATCACAAATGTACTCAGCGTGTATGTGTGTGTATGGGGTCACCAGAAAGGTTATGTAGTTCCTCTATGCCCTGCAGGGGCTCAGAGTTTCCACACAAATTCAATACTTCTAGAAGGGCTTGCTCTTGGTGCCAACTCCCCTGGTGCCCTTATCATTAGAGTTCTTGGACTTAACCGCCAGG
>LOEQ01001193.1:116359-128361 GCA_001685075.1 Bramus lutescens
CTTTTCCAGTTCCTCAGGAACTTCCTATTTTCCCTCCACTTTTTCCTAGTAAGCAACCGATCGCCTCGCATTCAGAAAGGGAGGCAGCAGAGCACATAACGGAAAGGCTCAAAAGCCCAAGTGCAAGCAGGAGAGGCCAAGGATTTTGCCTTGTGCCATGTCAGTGGGGCCTGCTCCCTAAGCCAGCCAGAGATTTCCCATGTAGGGAAAAGGAGGGGACGGGAACGAGGCACCGCGTCTGTGGGTGCCTTGTGGGCAGCACTAGCCCGGTGTGTGAAGGTAGATGGGGCCTGAGATAAAGGTTCGCGCACTCTGCACACAGCGCAGAAGTCCCGCAACGGCAGGTCAGGGACCCTTTGGATCCAAACAGTCTTATGGAGCAAAACGGAGGGGCGGATACTCCCTCCTGATGATCTGGCTTTTGTTTCTTTTGATATTACTTCCAACCTTTAGATTTCAGGACAATTTTATTGTTGTTTTTCCAAACAGGGTTTTTCTGTGTAACAGCCCTGGCTGTCCTGGAACTTGCTTTGTAGACCAGGCTGGCCTTGAACTCACAGAGCTCCACCTGCCTTTGCCTCCTAGTGCTGGGAGTAGAGGTGTGTACTCCCCTGCCCGGCCAGAACAGTTTCTTGACTGTTTTATCACAGTCTGAGTTAGGTGCACAGAGTATTATGAATTAAGGCAAGGCAGAAAATGGGCTGAGGATGTGTCTAGGAAACAGAAGGCCCTGGGGTCCACCTCCAGCACCTCAAAAAGTACAGAATGAATGATCAGCGCAAAGAGGACACTGACTACCCAGGCTACTTGGCCACAGGCTGCTTCCAGTGCTGAGGGATACTGTGCCCCCCATCCCCAAGCCTGCCCATTCTGCCTGTCTACCCAGAGACCTCTATCCCCTGGGGTTTACTTTCCAAGCTGAAGGTAAGGGGTACGAGGTTTTGGCCCGATGTGTTCCTACAGGGTAATAGAGCTGCTGCCAATAACAGGGAAACAGACACAGTGCGCTAGCTGAGCAAAAGAGAACACATGCTCAATGGCCAATCCAAGCAGAGCAAGAAAGGAGATGTGCCTAGCGCTCCGGAAAATGGGAAGCGGATCAGGTGCAGGTCCTGGCTCACCCTGCGGGCCCGGAGGGTGGAGGGTCACCAGAGGGCCAAGCCATACCGTGTGCTTCAAGTGGTCACAGACCATTTATGTCCTCTATTACGGTTGGTTTTAATGTCAACTTGCCACAAATTAGAATCACTCAGTAAGGAGCCTCACCTGAAGACTGTCCTAGTGCCTTGATTGATGTGGGGAGGCGCACCCGACTGTGGGTGGCACCTTCAGGTAGCAGATCATATGAAAAAAGGTATTTCAGAAGGATGCTCATCTCGCTTTGCGCTCACTTGGCCTCTCTTGCGCCACCAACTTGGTTCTCTGTTGCTGAATCCTTCACTGAGAATAGAGCCAGTTTCCAAGCTTCTCTCACAGACTAGGAACCACTGGCTCTCCAGGATCCTCCCGGGCTCCCACAGCCAGACTGGAGCTACGAGGCACCCCACCCTACCAGCGAGAGACAGCTATTGTGGGCTCCTCCAACTGCTGAGGCACCCAGCTTTGAGGACTGAGTAACTACCAGGTTCCTAGCACCTCAGGTATGATTTCAGTAGCTGCCACTATTTTATAGGTCACTTAACACATTTGTTCATGTCCTTGGTTCTGTCTGTCCCTGTAGAATGAGCTGACATCTCCCTTTCAGGTTTGCTTCAAAGACATTTTCTACACCCCACACCAAAACTCGATACCTTGACCCATTTGCAGGGTCTGTGGTGTTCCTCACTTTAGGATCACTTAGGCCACACACACACACCGCACAACCTCTCTGTGCAAAAGGCAGTTTGGGGGATGTTTTGGGTGCAGTGCTCTGCCTCAGCTTCTCCTGGCTCTCCCATACCAATCTATTCCCAGTCTCTTGGGTGTTCTCTGAACTATTTATGGGTGTTCTACTATCCATGGGATGCTTTGTCTCCTAGCTTTTGCTCCTTCTGCTCCCCACAGCCCAGGCTGATCTGCTGCTGTGTCCGGGACAGTTCTGCATCCTCATAGCCCCAGTGTGTCATACTGAAGCCTTGGCTTCAGTGTTCCTGAGACCTGACTCTCATAGAGGGTTTTGTCCTCATGGCTGGAAGCTCTAAGGCTGGTGCTGGCCTTTGAGTGCTTATGTCCTGGAAGATGTGCCTGCCACACAGTTCCAAGCCTCACCTGATTCTCCATATCCTTTGTTCTAACCTCGAGGAATCCTGGTGACCTAGAACGTGGCTGCCTTGCTGACTCTCTGGCCACCATAGGGCTGGAGGNCCCAAGCTGTTGTACTTTGCTTTTATGATGCTGGGTTTGACATAAAGCCTTACTCGTGTGTAACGCAAGTGCTGTACCGCTGAGCCATGTCCTGGTGCCAACGCGCTTTTCATTAAAAACTAAGCATTTATTTTCATGATGCTGGCGATGGATCCTAGGGCCTTGCAAATGCTAAGCAAGCACCCTGCCACTGAGCTGCATCTCCAGCTCCCAAAGGCTTTTCAATATACCTCACTGAAGTGAAAGGAAGGGGTTGGAGCAATTAGAGAAAAAGCATCACGTGATCGGGGTGAGCCTAACCAGCTCTGTATCTGCAGCACACGTGGCATCCCTGTTTCAGCTGAAGATGAACCCAAATTTAGTATGCTAAGGAGAGACATTAACCTCAGCCAATATAATTGATCTCTGAATTTGTAGTCACCCACTCCCTTAGTATTTTCATTTTTGAGACTTACACATAATGCTGGATACAGTGTAGTAAACACGAATCCCATGCTTACAAGGGTTTGAAAACTAGCAGTTTGGGCAACCTCAGTGTCAGGGAGAGGCTGATATAAGCTTGAATAACTACTGCGGAGCATCAAGTCAGTCACGGGGCCTCTCGAGCAATAGCAGAAGCAGATGTTTCAGTGGGGAAACAGCATCTGCAGATGCTTGGCTGATGCCATCAACGATCCTTTCATAACCATACAGGATCAGCTTGGGACAATTCGAGGTTTTATTCAAAAGGAGTTATTTTTAAATTATTAATTTTGTTTATTTGTGGACCTGTGAGTGCATGAAGACAACTTGAAAGAGGTTCGTCCTTCTGCCATGGGGGCCCCAGGATGCTACTCAAGTCACCAGGCTCAGGGGCCAGGGCTTTTACCTGCTGAGCCTTCTCAGCACACGCACACTCATGCACAGGCCATTAGCACGTGTGGAGGTCAGAGAACAACTTTCAGGAGTTGGTTCTTTGGTTCCAGCACAGCACACACCCACACAGTGGCTCACCCACCACCCACTAGCTCCATTTCTAGGGGATCCAACACCATCTTCTTCTGACTTCCATGAGCACAGGGAATGCATGTGTTGCCACAGACATGCAGGCAAAACACTCAAACACATACAACAAATAAATCTTAAAAAACTAAGTAAAAACGAGGACCTGGGTTTGATTCCTGGCACCCACATGACAGCTAATGAGTACAATGCCAGTTCCTGGGAATCCAGTTCCATGGGCACTGAGTCAGTGTGGTGAATAGATAGATACCCAAGCAAAATACCCATACTAAACAAATCTTTAAGAATGATAAAGCTTGCTAAATTTCCCAGGCTTTTATTTAATTTTTGAGACAGGGTCCTAGCTGTCCCAGAACTGGCTCTGTAGACCAGGTTGGCTTTGAACTCAAGACCCACCCGTCTCTGCCACCAGGGTTGGGATTAAAGGTGTGTGCCACTACACCTGGCACCCTAGTGTTTTTAAACACAAGCTGGAAGTGACTGCTTGTCTCACTTCTGTTACCTCTGAGGAGGACTCATGTCAAACTGGTGCTAAAGGCGAATGCCTGGGTGTCACATGGGTCCCACTGGAGACAATGAGTCTCGGGAGCAGTGAGGGTAGTTGTTAGCACACCATAGCGATGTTTGGGTAACATAAGCTCTTAAGGAAAATTTCTCAGAAAATTTAAATTTAGAAAAGATTGCCAAATTGGCTTCTAAGAATGAACCTGCTAATGAGTGGATTGCTTGATTAATCTCACTAGTGTATTTTTCTTTAGTATAATAATCTACATATTTAAAATATATATTAGACTTTTGAGGATTTTGCCTGCATGTATGTATGCATACATGTGTGCCTGGTGCCCTCAGAGGTCAGAAGAGCGTGCTGTATCTCCTGGAACTGGAGTAACAGATGGTTGTGAGCCACTAAACCATGTGGGTCCTGGGACTTAAAACCAAGGTCCTCTGGAGAGCAGCAAGTGGTCTTAACCTGAGTCATTTCTCCAGCCCCTCAAGAACACAATTTTCATGTAAATGATGATACAGTTTCAGTGTCTTTCATTAGTGGACGTTGAAGTTCTCACTTAAGTGTCTTAATAAGTTGTTCATTTCCTGTTTTGTTCTGTTTTCCATACTTTGGTAAAGGTTTTATTTATTTAGGTGCTGCTCTAGGTATTAAAGTTAAGAACTAATGTAAATTTCTTAAAGAGTTTAAATTGTACTAGGGAATATGGAAAAAGGGATTTGTATATACAAGCTCACATGAGGAATACTTCCTGTGCACAAGATGGTGAAAGGCATTATGGAAAATACAGAAGGCGAAAAGCGCAGGAAGTAACAGTGAACCCGTAGGATGCTATATTGCACAAGAACATCTAGTTCAGAAGAGATCTGATTGGAGGGAGGCAGGCAGGCACCCACAGAACTGGAAAACAGCTACTTGTCCTTTTAGAAACAAAGGTTTGTCCATACAGCAACTTGGTTGCCTAGCCTGCTGAAGAATTCGCTAGCTGGAAGCTTATGTTAAAGGCTCTAAATTTCCTGGGTCAATGTAGGACACTGGGAACTAAGGAGAGCAGAGAGGGTCTTGATTACAGAAAGACACAGGGTCATCATTTTATATTTTCAGTATAAGAAGCAAATTAAAGATGTTTGAAGAGTTATATTTTGGTTGAGAGAAAAACTTAGTTATTTGGAACCAAATCATGTCTTACGGCTTTAACTGTACAGTTTAAGGTTTTTTGTTTTGTTTTATTTTGTTTGTTTCATTTTTCGAGACAGGGTTTCTCTGTGTAGCCCTAGCTGTCCTGGAAGTAGCTCTGTAAACCAAGCTGGTCTCGAACTCAGAGAGATCCATCTCTCTGCCTTCCAAAGGCTGGGAGTAAAGGCGTGCACCACCACCACAAGGCTTGTTTAAATATTTTAAATTGAGATATTTACTTAGGAGTTTCTGCTTCCTAGCGTTCATAGAACAGTAGTAGTGACGACTACGGGGAAAGTCAGGTCTAACGTGGAGGAACAAATAACATCGATTGCTTTCATATGAAATAAACAACTAGATGATTTTCATTACCCTTATTGAAAAAAACAAACCCCTCAAGGCCAAGAGCAGCTGGTGCTCTTCTCTGGTGTCCAGTGTCTCATAGACTTACTCTCTTCCAAATTTGTCCACATTTCCGAGTCCTCTTTAGGTTCTGACCCCTGCTTCCTCAAGTCAAGGAAAGCCATCTTCTATCCCCTCAGCAATCCTTGCTCCCCTCTGCACCAAATGACAGAAGGTGAGTATTCCATTCCAAAAGACTGGTAGGTGCTTTTGGCAACCACAAAATAAAACTGCAAACACTCAGATGTGAGCCATGTGCAAAATACAGCTTTGAAACCTCAGAAAAGTTGGTCTTGGGCACATTGTCTGACCCATTTCCATCTGGGCATCTGCTCGAAGGCCAGAGACACCTGAACAAGGGCTGACCAGCTACTTGTTATAGCCTGATGGCAGCTGCTCTAAATCTAGGACACATACGTTTCCATGGTAAAATAATTCCTTTCCAAAATTAAACCATTTATCACCTTAGGTTACAAATGTAGATGAAATACCAGAAGTACAAATTTAACAAAAACTTTTTTATTATAACATACATGGTGAGTGCAAGAGTACATGTTGTAACATTACAAAAGAGAAAAGCAGAGGGGAAAGTAGAAACAAAAAGGCTAAAAAGTACCCATTTGTATGGAATCCATTTTGAATAACACAGGTGAGGCTGTCAGGGCAGTGTTCTGTTAAAACCATGCCACTCAGAGTAAACTGGAGAAAAGAACTGGTAGTGTGTTCAAGTGTGCCCAATTAAATGACAGCATCTGCAGGCCAGCTTCCCATAATACAGCATAGCTTAGGAGGCAAGGACCTGTGAGGGGCTTGTCTGTCTGTCCTGCCGGAGGAGCAAAGCTCCAGGACTAATTACCTTCCCCACCTTCCACAAGGCTTTGTCCAGGTGACTGTGAAATGTGGTGTCAAAAAGTCCATTCATTTCTGCTGCAAGCTCCCTCAGGACAGACACTGTGGACTCATTGCTGGCATTCAGAATCCGCACAAAGAATTTATTCCATAATTCACAATCCTTTAGCCTAAGAAAATATAAAAATCATTTCTATCAAGATCAGGTATATGAAGATTAGAATTCTTTCGGTTTAACCCAGCAGTCCATCAATGTGCCAAAGTGATGCAGGGTAATACCCAGCAATCTAAGGTTGGAGAGCTTTGGAAAGTTTAGGGAAGAACTACAAAAATAAGTCTACTATGGTGGTGTGCAATGCACAAAGGGAAAGCCATTCATTCTCTCACCCAAGCCTGCAGATCTCTTCTGTATACTAAGATACAGTAACGTCTCCTGGCCTCTCTCTCTATGAATGGTACAAAGAAATTGCTTCCCCTCTAACTTTCCTGACTCCCACCTCAGGGGTCTGTCACCCTCACATCAACTTGATTAAAGTACCTTGCTTACTTATTCTTGTTGTCTGTTCCTGGAAAACACCCGCTGCTACAGAGGGCAGGGATGCTAGGAGAGGCCAGCTCACCCCATCTGATCTGCCTGTGTTAGCTACACCTAGCTGGTCCACAGCTAACTGGAGATGCCTATTGATCCAAGCATCTTAAAGTAGGCTTCAAGCTATTTTGTTAACTTACTTATTACTGCTGTTGTCTGAGACAAGGTCTCACTATCAAGCCCTGGTTGGTTTTGAATCTCTTCCTCCCAAGTGCTGGGATTAAAGGTATGAGTAGGCTCAGTACCTACTTTAAAAATACATGCAAGTGACAAATGTGATTGGCCAAGTTCTAAGTCAAACAAAGAAGAAAATACAACTTAATGCTTAGGAGAGGAAGGGGCATTAAATCTTCAACACTGATTTAAAGTGAAGACAAACTTAAGAGCAGGCAGTAAGTCATTAGTTGGTGAGCTTCTGTGGGGAAGCCTCTGGCAGGCATGCTATCTCCCAGATTTACAACAGGCCCAAGGAGTCTGGGGTGCACCAGAGGATGCTGCTCTACGGTTTTGTTCTATCTACTCCTTAAATAAATATAGTCTAAAGTTAGTATATAATTTGGACACTTAACTCTTCTTAAAACAATTAACTTTTGATAAACACAGCTGTTAAAAAGACTAACATCAATTGGTTAGAAAATTATTTCTCTAAACTGTAAACCAAGAAATGTCTAAACTCCTATATGCTATATCAAGGTTCAGCATGCCCAAAAGTCAGGAGAGTCTATGCCTTAGTTTCAGTCGGCAATTCTTTCCCCCTGTATTAGGTGCTCAGCAGATACTCTAGCAAGCGTAGAGAGAGAGATACTGGAATTACAGCACTTGGTTTAGGAAACTAAGGTTACCTCCACAGCAGAAACCACTGAGAAAGGGGGGAACTGTTGGGATGGGTGAACCCCCCCATTCCCCCCACCCCCCACGGTACAGTACTTACTCAGAAGTATTTTGGCTAAGTTTCCAGAGTCCATCCTGGAAGACCTGCAGGTGTTTCTTGAACAACAGTAAGTGTGCTAGGTCTGCTATACCCAACAGATCCACCTGAAATCACAAAACGTACCATGAGCTAAAGTTGCCTGTTTCTATTATGAACTTATAGAGTTGAAAAGCATGACAGAGCTTAACTGTGTATTTTATGACATATTTCAGTAGATGTTCTTATCTTTACAGGATGGGGGAAGCCCCTCAAAGAAATGGCCAGAGATAATCTAAAGGATCATCATCATCATTACTGTTTGTTTTTGCAAGGCAGAGTTTCTCTGTGTAGCCTTACCTGTCCTGGAACTCTCTGCAGACCAGGCTGACCTCGAACTCACAGAAATATTCCTGCCTTTGCCTGGCAAGTGCTGGGATTAAAGGTGTGTGTCACGACCACCTGGCTAAGGGATTATTTTTAACAGCCAAAGACAACAACCTGCCAAATCACATCAGCACAAGACTCCAGCTTCAGGTACAAGCTACCTGTTCAGTCAGTATATAACTTATGACTAGAGCTAAATCAGATGTTTGCATATAGAACAATCATATTAAGACACTTCACATTTGCTCTAGTGCTCTTTTCATAACATCACTGCATTTAATCCTCACAAGTCTGATGTATAAAGGGCATATACATATCTTTACTTCAGGGTGAAAAACAAAGAGAATAATTCATAAGAGATGACACAGACGGTGAGGAACAGAATCGGCCGGAGCATTTAAGATACTCAGTTACATATTTGCATGTGTATGTATGTTTACATCCTTGAATGCTAACAGAAAGACGGATATGTCTAAGTTGCATGGTGAAACAATATTTGGAAATGCAGTCATCTTTTCTAGGCAAGCCAGTGGCAGTAAATACTAGCTTTCACAGCACACTGAGGTAAGGAGGAACCTAAGAAATGCTCTCCGTATTTGCTCAGGCTTGTCTTCCACTTACCTGGTAGGGAGAAGAACAGTTCTCCAGGATCTTTTGTCCTTCCAGGGTCTGTACAGTCCGAAAGCCACGGAAGGAAAAAGCATCTAGCTGTACCCTCAGGTCAACGCTGTAGGAAAAGTTCACGATCTTCACAGCGTGATCGTTCTTATTGCAATCATAGGGATCGTGGATTCTGATTCAGAGTCAAGAGGAGAAAAATAGAAACAGGCTGTGAAAGCAAGTTTGTTTTCTTCTTTAAGGACTGCAGGTGTGTCTTAGCCTTGCCAACAGTACCCTCCAGTGGCTAGTTAGGAAAATGCACACATAGTAGTAATGACAAGGCCAGTTCAAAGGGTTAAGATTGATTTGACCACAAAGAATGTACCTAAACCTAACGTAAGGCACAGTGCATGGCCACCACAGGACATTCTCCAGTTTTTAGACTACACAATAAGTACTGGAAGTAGAAGCAGGTTCTGTCCCATGCAGGTGCCATTGCCCTTCTTGTTACTGTAATAGGTGGGCTTTCCAAGAGCAAAGGTTCCTCCTCTGAAGGTTAATGAAAAGCAATTTATGGGAAAAAGACAAGATCTCCTGAGCAAATCGGGAGCATGGAAACCATGGGAGAGGGTTGAAGGGGAGGGGAAAAGCATGGAGGGGAGCAGAGAAAAGTGTAGAGCTCAATAAAAAATCAATTAAAAGAAATGCAATTTATAAGGTTATTTTTTAGTGAGCTGCTATCTGTGTTGTAAAGTTTCCTGTTTCAATACCCCAATAGCACATTTTTTGGTAACTCCATCTCTTCCTAATAAAAGCCCTTCAAAACACAAACTTACTATCAAGAAAGTATATTTCATATAATAGTTTTTTGTTATGAATATCCAGAAACAATTTGACAGAGGAAAAAAAGAATCAACTCTTTCCGCATGTTTATTTTGCTTCCTTTCTGTATTAGTCCTCCAGTTCGTCTCTGGGACAAATGCAGGGCTTCCATCCAGGCTTTACCTGACCTGGAGTACACACCTCTGCAGCAGGACTTCAGAGTTTACAGCAGCTCCAATTGTTCCTTAGCAGAGATCCAACTTAATTTTGTTTTCTGAAACTATGGTCATTTAAAACATTTTTCGACCTGGTGGTGGTAGCGTACACCTTTAATCCCAGCACTAGGGAGGCAGTTGGATCTCTGTGAGTTCGAGGCCAGCCTGGCCTACAGAGTGAGTTCCAGGACAGCCAAAGATACACAGAGAAACTCTGTCTCAAAAGCAAACAAAACAAAACATTTTTTCTAAGCTTGAGGGAGTGTTTCTGGATTAATGAACATCTCACACACACACAAACACACACGGTCTCCTCAGCACATTGCCAAGGGCAAAACCTCTTTTACTCCCCATTCCCTGGGGATGAAACCCAGGTTACCAATCTCATTACCACCAAGCAATATTCCCACCCCTCAATCTTGTCTTCCTCACAAATTATGTAAACAATGAACTCAGTGACTTCAAAAGTCTCTTTCTCGGGGGCTGAAGATGGCTTAGTTAAATGCACTTGTTGCTCTTGCAGAAAACCAGGGCTCAATTTCTAGACTCGCCATGGTGGTGTACAACCATCTACAGCTTTAGTTCCAGGGGATCTTTTGCCCTCTCCTGACCACCACCTGGCATCGAGCACAGCCACACATGCAGACAAACACTCACATATAAAGAAATAAAATATAGAGTGGTGCATGGTGACACAGGACTTTATAATCTCAGCACTTGGTAGGTGATGCAGGTGGATCTCTGTGAGTTCAAGGCCAACCTGGTCTACAAGTGAGTGTCAGGACTATGCAGAGAAACCTGTCTCAAAAAACAAAACAAAACATATAAATACGTACATATACATAATAAAAATAACAATAAAAAGGCTTTTTTTGCATTTAGTATCTTATGACTATAAAATATTTCCTGTCAAATTTATTAAATAAAAAGACAAAGTCCTTTTGTTTCTTATCCTGGTGTTAAGCTGAAGTCCAGGCTTAAGCTCACAAGGCAAGCACTCTACCACCAACATGTTCACAGCCACGGATCCATTCCCAGCGCCCACATGGCAGCTTACAAACATCTGTAAGTCCAGCCTCAGTGGGCACCAGGCATGCAAGAGGCATACAGACAAATAAGCACAAAAACACCTACACACATTTCTTTAAGGCATAAATATGACAATTATCCATGTTTTCAAAAAAAGTGGCCAATGGGCTGGAGAAATGGCTCAGTGGTTAAGAGCACTGACTGCTCTTCCAGAGGCCCTGGTTCAATTCCCGGCACCCACATGGCAGCTCACAACTGTCTGAAAATCCAGTTCCAGGGGATCTGACACTTTCACACCAATGCACATAAAATAGAGATAAATAAGTCATAGAAAAATTAAAAAAAAAAAAGTGGCCAATGTTGGAACATAAAAAGGCCCCACCTGTTTCTGAGGATCAGACTCTGTGGGCTCAGGTCTCCATGGACTATCTCAGCTCGGTGAAGCTTCTCCACTATTGTCAAGAGGTTATAAATAATCAAGACTACTAGTTCCTGAGTCACAAGTTCACTGTGTTGAAGAAGATCCTGGCAACAGAAAGACAGAAAACTCTTTCTCCTTGGTGTACATGTAGCGCCAGTCCCTGACGACCACTGCTTGTCCACTTCCTTCTGGTCCCCACAGCTTTAAAATGAGGTCTCCTGAATACTGGAAGGTTTAATAGGACTGTGGGCAAAGAGCATGAAGAAAAACAAAGGGTACGCTTGCTGCCAAGCCAGAAGACCCTTGTAATCCCAGGAATCTATACAGTGGGCAAAAGAACCGACTTCTGCAAGCTGTTCCATGATTGCCACATGCATGTGCACGCTCACCTACATGTGAACACACACACATATAAAGTAAAACATTAATTTTTTTATATTTTGGTAGCAAAATCTGAAGAACACAGCAAAGAATAAAATGTAACTGTTTTTTAAAAAGGATGCAGGGGAGACAGAATAGTCAAGATAAAAATTTTATTTTGCTTTAAATGAGTTGATAATTATTCTAGTTAGGTTACTCATTCATTCCCTTCACGTCCCAGGATAAAATGTTAAAAATACCAAATAGGTACTTGATTAAAACCACTGGATAAGAAGGCCAGGGAGGTAGTTCACTGGCAAAGCGAATACCTAGATGTACAGGTCTGGTCAATCCCCAGCATTAACACCAACCAGAACCCCTCTGCCTTTAAAAAA
>LOEQ01001193.1:129562-140928 GCA_001685075.1 Bramus lutescens
CCACATGGTGGCTCACAACCATCTGTAATGAGATCTGGTGCCCTCTTCTGGCCACCAAGCATACAGACAGACAGAACACGGTATACATAATAAATAAATAAATCTTTAAAAAAAAGAAAAAGAAGCCAAACAAAGAAAGACAAATGCCTGTGTTTTCTATTTAACTATGCACGCATGAAAGCAGGAGGGGACTATGAGCGTGACAGAAGGGGAGAAGCGTGAGTAAAGCACAATTATTCACACACGTACACATCTACGTATAATGAAACCCATTACTTTGTTTGCTACCTAAAACCAATCAACCAATCCAAAACACAAAAACAACAAAAACTGCAGAGTTTAGGAGGCAGAGGCAGGAGAACTAACACAAATTTAGGCTAGCCTGGTCTACATACTGAATTCCAGACCAGCCAGGGCTTCAGAATGAGATCCTGTCTAAAACAAACAAAAGCAATAAATTCTCCACATTTCTTCCATCCTTAATCCCTGTTCTATCACTGTGAAGAGACACCATGGTCAAGGCAACTCTTATAAAGGAAAGCATTTAATTGGGGGCTTGCTTAGTTTCAGAAGTTAGTCCATTATCATCATGGTGGGGAGTACAGCAGATGTGCCAGAGAAGGACCAAAGAGTTCCACAACCTGATGCTTAGACNAGGGACGGGATGGACGAGGAGACTCACTCTGGGCTGGCATGGGTTTTGCAGGCTAGACACCCACCCCCAGTGACATACTCCCTCTAACAAGGCCATACCTACCAATCCTTCTAATCCTACCAAAGAGTTACATTCCATGGTGACTAAGTATTTAAATATATAAACTTATGGGGGCTATCCTTATTTAAATCACTACACAGACCTTCTGATATTCAAGCAAATATAAACTAAAATGTAATTTTAAAAAGCATAATCAGGAGGCTGGAGAGATGGCTCAGTGGTTAAGAGCACTGGCTGCTATTCCAGATCCTGAGTTCAATTCCCAGCATACACATGAGGGCTCACAACCATCTATGAGGATGTGATGCCTCCTTTTGACATAAAGGCATACATACAGTTAGAGTGTTTATGCCCATAAAATAAAAAGCATAATCTGGCCAGGCACAGTGGTGCAGCCTATAACCCAGCACTCTATACCAGCCAGGGCTACCTTGTCAAAAACACCAAAAACAAACGAATAAAAACCAAAGCATAACTTATGCACAAGAACAGAGGAACAGTATAGTCCTGGGAGCTGGAGAGAACAGAACGGATACACTTGGAGGACTGGCAGGAGCAGCCTTGGCACACAGACCCTACTGAACAATTCTGCAACACCAGCCAGGTGGGGCTGGATGCAGCCACGCAAGTGCCTGAACCACACTTAGGAGTCCTGTAGTCCAGCTCGACAGCCACTTCCTCCTCTGCGGAAGATCATTTCCAGGTGTACAAGGCAAGAGGACTGAACTAGAAGAAGCCCAGCCTGTGAGATGCGGGTGGGGTGGGAACTAGGTGGCACAGACCATGCCACTTCTCCACTACTTCTCACTCGGGCAGCCAGCTCTTAGTCTCTGGGCAGGAAATGAGAAGCCTTCTTTCAAAGAGCCAACCAGTTCAAGATGTAGCAGTTGGTGGGTTTCAATAAACTGCCAAAACCACACCATCTACAGTGATGTCCACGCTGTCGGGGTCTTTCTATATCCACACAGCTTCTGACTAGCATTTAATGTTACACACCTAACTCCAGCGAGAGCAAAACACTCCACGTTGCTAATATGAAGACACTTTTAAATAGATGAAAAGAAAACAGATGGGGGGAGAGAGGGAAAATTGGTTTTTCCTCCCTCCTTTAAAAAAGCACTTCATTTTGTGTGTGTTTATGTGTTTGTGTGTGCGTGTGTGTCATTGCATGGGTGAGAAAGTGACAGACAACTGTGGGAGTTGGCAGTGTTCTTCCATGTCAGCTGCAGGGATTGAACTTCAGGTTCTTAGGCTTGGTGGCAAGCACCTTTATCCACTGGGCCATCTTGCTGAGGGCAGCCTGGTCTACAGAATGAGCTCCATCCAGGACAGCCAGGACTACTATTACACAAGACGCATAGAGCTGCCGTGGAGTATACAGCAGGTGGTAGACCCATCAGACACATGGTTCCCTGGTGGGGAGCCCCACCTGAAAAGGCCGTGAGATCACTGGCTGTGGAAACCATTTGCTCCTGTTTGCAATTTCACTCATAAGTAACTTCGTTTCTTCCCTAAAAACTTCTTTTTTCTCTTAAGAATAGCTTTCTTTCAGTGTATTCCAACTGCTTGTGTGTTTATCTTGTGAAAATGTTCCATCTACTGGGCACACAGATAGCTGTGGATAGTCAGAAGGATGATTCCTGCTCTCTGTAGAATCCGGATGAATAGAAATACTAGGCTATCTTACATTACTCAGACCGACACAGGATTTTCAGTCACAAAGACAGCCTCTTACACAGACAGCTGCTTTAGACTTCAGAGCAGATTCAAAACAGGCTGGTTGCTCCTAGACAAATACATGAGGTCTTTTTTTTCCCAGGTGTTGTTTTACTAATTCAAGGTCAGAGTTTGAGGGAACTTTAGTCTGTGTGTACTCCGTGACCTCAAGGTCCAGCCAATTGTTTACCGTCTGGGAACCCTCACCAGGAGCTACGGGCAAGGGCATGGTTGCTCACTGGCCGGTCACTGGGACATTCCTAGCCTGAAAGACACTGTGACTTATCCTGGGTTTTGAGAAGGGGTCGGGCCCTAAAAATGTAACTTGTCCAGAGTTTGTGTGTGGGAGAGCAGAGGGCAATGAGTGGAGACAGAGACAGAGAGTGGAGGTGTTGAGAGAAGGAAGGGCTGTTGCGGGAAAGAGAAGTGTAAGAGATGAAGACGCAGCATGAGAGAGGGAGAGTGGTGAAGTGTGCGTGTGTGAGTGAGAGTGAGTGGTGAAGTGTGCGTGTGTGAGTGAGAGAGAGTGAGTGGTGAATGAAGGACCGCTATGGAAGTGTGCGTGTGTGAGTGAGAGTGAGTGGTGAATGAAGGACCGCTATGGAAGTGTGCATGTGTGAGTGACAGAGAGCGTGTGTGGGACCTGCTGCTGCAGAGAGAGGCTGCACTTACAACTATCTGGCGTGCTATGTACTGAGGGAACATGTAAATGAGATGTAGCTGTGGCTGTGAGGAGACTTGTAACTGTGGAGGGAAGGAAAATGAGGTTGTATGGAAGAAAAGAGATGGGGAGGAAATAAAAGAAAGACACGTAGTCATGTGAGAAGAGATGTAACTGAAATATGTAACTGAGCAGGAGAGAGATATATGTAAGACAGATTGTCAAGATAAAGACACTCTTTAAGTTGAAGTAAAGAGAAGGTCTATTTAACCCTCAGATAGAAAAGGTCTAGCTACCCTCAGATAAAAATTTTTCCTAGTCCCGCTACTCTGAGGTTTTTCTTTTTATTACCCTGGAGCAGAACCTAAGAACTGGCCTCTCCTGGTTAGTGCTACATGGAGAAACCTATCTCCAAAAACAAAACAAAACAAAACAAAAAAGAAAAAAGAATTAGCTGGGCAGTATTGACTCATGCCTTTAATCCCAGCATTTTGGAGGCAGAAGCTAGTGGATGTTCTACAGAGTTCTAGAACAGCCAGGACACAGAGAAACCCTGCCTTGAAAACAAACAACAACAACAAAAATAAATAAATAAATAAATAATTTAAAAAAGCCCCTTTGAAAGAAATGCAAAACCTATAAAGAGACTGAAATTATGGTTGATAAAATCATCTTCTGAATCTATAGATTGTACATTGCAGGATTCAACCAACCATGGATGGAGGTGGATGAGGGGTGGTGGGAACAACACACAATAAGTATGGACATTATGTTAGTATTGTAAGTGGCCCAGTGATGACTTAAAGCATATTGTAGTGTATGTGTAGGTTATTCGCAAATACTATGTCAGTCTATAGAAAGGACTTGAATATCCTCAGGTTTGGGTATCTCAAATGGGAGGGAGGTGTCTTAGAATCAATCCTCCGTAGCTACCGAGTATAGGGATATTTCATTTATGTTTTCATAAATAAAGCGTGAATAATATCAGAAAGGCAAAGCTAAGCCACTAGAGGCCAGGCAGTAGTATCACACCTTTAACCCCAGGATTTGAGAGACAGAGGCAGATGGAGTTCAAGGCCACCCTGAACTACACAAGATCAATGCAGGAACAAATACAGATGGTGGTGCCTCACACCTTAAATCCCAACACTAGAGGGAGGAGAGAGAGGCTCTGGCTGCTTAGTCTGAGGTCACTCAGCCATGGTAGAGGTAAGACTTTTCTAGTGACTTGGCTGCTTTGCTTTTCTAATTTTCAGGTTGAACCCCAATATCTGTCTTTGAGTTTTTATTATTTGTGCTACAACTGAGACATGATTGCACTACAGAAAGCAGGACAAAGGATAAGCTAGAGGGATAAAAACATTTCACTTTAATTCTATCTGTGTGTGGTGTACACCATCAGAAGAGCTGGAGTCCCAGGTGGCTGAGAGCTGTCCAATGTGGGTGCTGGGAACCAAACTCGGGTCCTCTCTAACAGCAGTAAGTGCTCTGAACCATCTCTCCAGTCCCATAAATGAGGGGGAGGGGGAGAGGACAGAGGGAGGGAGGAAGGGAAGGAAGAACATAGAGGAAATAAGGGTTGGTGACATGGATCAGTGGGTAAAGATGTTTTGGTTTTTTTCTTTTCATCAAGTTCAGAATCATATGATAAGAGAGAACAAAGGCCCAAAACTTGTCCTTGGATCTACACCTACACATCTATACCTAAAATACCTACACACACACGTGCGCACACACACACACACAAATAAATAAATGCTAAGCAAATAATTGTCCAGAAAAAACCTATAACTAATATGAGAAATTACAAATGAGAAAGCAGAAAATTGAAATAATTTTTTTCAAAGAAAATGTCAAGACTGAAAGAATAAATGTTCACTGACATTTTCTATCTGCCCAGCACACAGGCAATAATAAGTGTGTAACCACTATGTGCTGGCAACAAACAAGACTACAGGATGTAGAGATAGAGATTTCATGCAAAGTTACCTGAATTAATAAGACAGCTGGCCAGACATGCAGATCCAAAGCTACAGGATCTCCATGATACAAGGCAACAACAGCATAGCCAAGAAGCCCCATAGAGGGCCCAGTATCAAGGTGTAGCAGAAGCCAGCAGCCTTGAACCAGACCAATGACTCACTGCAATGAACACTCACACATGAGGATGTGTGGACTAAAGAGAACATTGGATGACTCACTGTGTCACACTGCAGCTTCCACGCCAAGACTTCGTTAGTTTTTGTTTTTCTTTTTATTTTTAATTTATTTATTTATTATGTACACAAAATTCTGCCTCCATGTGTGCCCGCATGCCAGAAGAGGGCGCCAGATCTCGTTACAGATGATTGTGAGCCACCATGTGGTTGCTGGGAATTGAACTCAGGACCTTGGAAGAGCAGCCAGTGCTCTTAACCACTGAGCCATCTCTCCAGCCCTGTTTTTGTTTGTCTTTTAAATTTTATTTTATTTTGGGGAGGGGAAGTTGCAAGAGTAAAGGGTAGAGATGAAGGGATTGGGATGCATGATGTGAAATCCAAAGGATCAATAAAAAGTTAAAAAAAAAAAAAGAAGAAGAAAAAGACAGCTCAACTGGGCATGGTGGAACATCCCTGCAATCAAAGCATCCAGGAGGCAGCAGAGACAGGAGGATTGTTAGTTTGAGGGCTACATAGCAAGACCCTATCTCAACCCCAAGACAACTCCCACTTCATATAAAAGCTCCACTGCACTTCTGGAACTTGAAGGCCTGGAGTGGCTGATTCTTTTAAAACTAGCCAAAAGCAAATATTGTGAGGTTGGACCCCAGCCAATAGGGAAAATACAACATTGCCACATGCGTTAAAATAAAAATCAAGTGAATGCCCATGACCAGGTGTGCTTGGTTTGGGTTCTAGCACACCCTTTGTGCAAACACAATGGCTTTCCTAAGCTTTAAAAAAATGAAAAAATTTAGAATGGCAAAAGACTCCAAAAGTAAGGCCCAAGTGGTATGGTACTTGCTTCTACAATGCCTATATTCAGTTTCTAAAACTGCAGGAAAAAAAAACAAAAACAAAAAACAATCAAACAACAGCAGAAAACAAACAAAACCAAGCACGTTTAGAGAAGAAGGTTTTAAAATTCTAAGGGAAAAAGTTTAACAAAGAGTTCTATATCCAGTCAAACTACCAATCAAGAAAAGATGCAGAATAAAATTTTCTGACCCCAGAGGATTTAAAAAACTTTATATTGCCTCCTTTTCCTCAGAAAGCTAATAAGTACTCATCCAAAATGAGAGGGATTAAGCTAAGAAAGAAATGGGAGAAGCCAGGTGGTTGGAGGTGCACATCTTTAATCCCAGCACTCTGGAGGCAGAGGCAGGCGGATCTCTGTGAGTTTGAGGCCAGCCTGGTCTACAGAGCTAGTTCCAGGAGAGACTCCAAAGCTACAGAGAAACCCTGTCTTGAAAAACCAAAAACCAAACAAACAACCAAAAACCAAAGAACAAAATAAATGGGGGAAAATAGGTATCTGGTGTCCGATATCTCCCCAGAAAGACAAAGTGGACAGAATACTCAGAAGGCTTGTGTTCAAGACAATCTTTACACGATAGTCCCTCATTTCTGATCTCTGATTGTGACATAGAATGGTGACTGATTTTTTTGATGGCTCACCACAATTTCCCAGTAAAGAAACCAGTAGACAGGTGTGACAGTACCATGGGAACACAACTGTCTTCTTTGCTTATTTACCAGGTAATAAAATTAGAGTCAGTCTCACCTTTATCATGGTTAACTCGGCAGAGTCTCTTAGGGCCACCCAGAATAACTTGTAATCGTCACATATCAGGTATTCTTGTTTAATGCAGTAGTCTTCACTACCTGTGGAGAAGGTTTGATTCCATGTGACAACATCACTGTGAGTATATGGAGGTCCTAACACTATCTCCCAGTGAAGGGGGAGAGGTACTAGTGTGTTTGCCAGGAAGTAGCTTCTGGAATACTTTTCAAAATCATTTGTTTAAAATCAAAAGGAGGGCTGGACAGATGGGTGGCTCAGCTGAGAGCATTAGTTCCTAAGAGGACCTGGGTTTCATCCCCAGCACCCTCATGGCAGCTCACAATCATATGGGAACCCCAGTTCTAGGGGATCCGACAGGCATCACAAACATGCAGGCAAAACACTCATAAAATCAATGAATAAATTTTAAAAAGTATTAAATAAAAGGAGGCAAATAAAAATGCAATTGTTACTATGGCATGAAATTGCCAATGTGTTAACCTCTATAATGCAATTTATTACAACCTAGGCATGTTCAGTGTTCATGAACTCAGAGTGTTCAAATCACTTATTTGTATGCTGTCATAAGCAAAAGGACAGGTATTCAACAGTACTTACCTAACTCAATTTCCTTCCCTACTTCCAGGGTAGGCATTGGTCTGTCTTCCACAGAAAACTCTGCAAAAGCACTTGACTCTGGTAGGGATTTTAGTAGTTGGAGTCGGTATTGTGAACACCAGGGTGACTGAACAGCATTTTCTGTGGAGAAAATAAACATCATATATAAACTAATGTTTAGGGCTTAGATGGGTGGTGGCACATGCCTTTAATCCCAGCACTTGGAAGCAGTAGGCAGGTGGATCTCTGTGAGTTCAAGGCCAGCCTGGTCTACAGCAGTTCTCAACCTGCAGGGGACTCACATCAGATATGTACATTATGATTCATAATAGTAGCAAAATTGTAGTTACAAAGTAACTAATAAATTTATGGTTGGGGGGTCACTACAACATGAGGAACTGTATTAAAGGGTCTTCCTAAAGAATTAGGAAGGTTAAGAGCCACGGGAGCATAGAGCAAGTTCCAGCATAGCCAGGGTCACACAGAGAAACCCTGCCCCAACCCCCGGCCCCCAAACAGACAAAACAAAACCTAAAACCTGGGTAGTGGTGGCACATGCCTTTAATTCCAGCACTCAGAGGCAGAAGTAGACAGATCTCTATGAATTTGAGGCCAACTTGGTCTACAGAGGGTATTCCAGGACACCCAAGGCTACACAGAGAAACCCTGTCTCAATACCCACCTAGGCAGTGGTGGCGCACGCCTTTAATGCCAGCACTCAAATAGCAGAGGCCGGGGGTCTCCTGGTCTTCAGAGTGACTTCCAGGGCTACACAGAAAACCCATGTCTTAGAAAAACAAACAAACGAGAGACTAGAGAGGAAAAGACTCCAACAAGAAGGCAAAATCAGTACTGCCAATCTGCCAACACTCATTTGCCTTACGTACTTATGAATTACGCTGAGCTACTGCTAGTTTATCTGAGAAATATCACTAGCTAGCAGATCAGTCTGCTGAGGGGCATGAACGTTCCCCAGGCAGCGTTAGGAGCCTGCCCACAGGCTGGACGGATCTACCTGCAGTAGTTAGCTCCAGCTTCTCGGGGAGCTGAAGGCCCTTGATGGAGGAGGTACTCGACACAGAAGCAGAGGATCCAGAGAAGGCAGATGAGTGTGTGGCTTCACCGCTGTCTTCAATAATTGGGCTGCAAGAAACAAAAGTGGAGCTGTCCTCAGACATAGTATACACCAACTTATGTTAGAACTTTTAAAATTTTCTTAATAAAGATTCATTTTCCTTTCTGAGTGTTTTGCCTGCATGTTTGCAGTGCACCAGTTGAGAGCAGAGCCTGCAGAAGAGGATGTCAGATCCCCTAGGATTGGAGTTACAGAGGGTTGTGAGCTCTGAGTGTTGGGAACTGAACCTGGAACCTCTGCAAGAACAGCTTTATACATTTTTAATTTATAAATTTTACATGGAATTCATTTTGTAATAAAATTTATTTTAAAATAATTTATAGTTGCTATAATTTTTATTAGTCTCACTTTTAAAGCACATCATTTTCCCAAATCAGAAATAGATGAAAAAAATTTATTTATTTACTGTGTGTACACGAGTGTTCTGCTCACATGTTTGTACACAATGTGTATGCCTGGTACCTGTAGAGGTAAGAAGACAATGAATACCGCTAAACTGGAGTTATGACAGTTGTGAGTTACCACGTGTGTGTTGGGAATCAAACCCGGGTCCTCTACAAGAACCAACTCTCCTTCTGTATCTTGGAGTCTCATTACTGTCAAAATTTACTTCTTATCCTCAAATCCACTGACATTACACCAGAGAGAGACAGACTGTCTTTTTCAGCATCTGGCAGAGAGCAAGAGCCTGATGCCTGCTCACTATAACTGATAAGCTCATGGACCAAGAGAGCAAACACTCCAATCACCTCAGCTTCTTGACGCTGAGGGTCTGGCTATAAATAGTGGCCATTGCAGTGTGATGGACTTCAGTGGTCTTCCCATCCAGATCCTCCTCCTGTGACAGTCTCTCAGGGTCGGAAGGGATGCCATTCAAGGACGGTATCACATGGAAAGGAGTAGATGCAAAACAAGGTGCTCTAGCAAAGTAACAAGTGTCCTCGGGGATGGGACACATGGTTACATTCCTGAAACTGGTGATGGTGGCATCTTCACTCAAAGGTTCAATTCCTGTAAGTTCATCCTAAAATAAATATGGAACAAACACAGCTTAACTGAGCTAGTTCAATAAACATGTGAATGGCGCGCACACACAAACACACACACACAGAGACATCAGATCATTGACATGAGATTTAGAAATAAACATAGCAAGTCGTCTAGCTGAAGACAATTTAAAAAGCATAGTACAACACTGAGGAAAGTGATTTTGTACTTCATCAGAAAATATACTGTGAGGGCTCTCCACACATGGAAAGATTGCTTCATGTCCTCTCCCAAACAATTCTACCTCAAAGCTGAAGGTAAGCCTGCCTCAAAAAGCAAAAGAAATTTACAATAAAACATGTAAAGTGGGCAGCCAGCCTGGTCTACAGAACAAGTACCAGGACAGCCAGAGTTACACAGAGAAACCCTGTCTAGAAAAACAAAAACACAACAAAACAAAATTTAAAGTAAAATAAGTTACTATTATGCATTTATCTATTAGTTTAGATATTTTAAATATGACTGGAGGGGGAGCTAAAAAATTCAGGTAGATACTTCTTGACAAAATCCAAGAAAAAGACAGCAAAGGGAAAGGGGGAGAGGGAAAGGGGGAGAGGGAAAGGGAGAGAGAGAGCAAAGATCTCGATGATAAGGAGGCCCTTTTAATATCCAGCTATTGGAGTAGCTGAACCTACAGGCCCAACCCCCACCTGGGGAGCTCCTCAGAACAAAGGGATCCTACTGTTTTCAGTCACTGTGCTGTCACTGCATCAGAATCACAGAGGAACTTTCCCAAATGATTTAAAACAAAGGGAAAACTAATGCTTAGATTCTGTCTCCAGAAATTTAAATCACATAAAACTGGAACAGGACCTGAATATCTTCCTTCAGTCATCAAAGTCTCCCATGGCACTTCTGAGTCATTGGAAATTTCTGTATTTTGGATATAAAATATTCACATGTGAAAATCTACCTATCCATACAATCCTGTGTACTTTACTAGATATAAAATACATCAAGAAAGTAAATAAAAAGGAAAGTTTATTTTTAAAAATGTCTCCCAATGACTTTGTGTATTTCCTTGAATGTGGAGGAAGTACTGTCACTGAAGCCACTCATCATGTCCCCAGAACAATCCTCAAATTAAACACGTCAGCCCTCCTCAAGTGCCTGGGTGCTAGTCTGCTGAGAAGCATCTTTTTTCCTACCCTAAAGTTTCAATAAAATGTCAATGCCAAAGCCCATGCTTGTTTTTGTTTTAGTTTGACTTTATACAGTACATTCTTACCCCTGGGTGTTATCACTATGCGACAGTAGTTAACAGAATAGCAAGGGGCCATGAGAGAGTGAGTAAAGGCACCTACAGCCAGGCCTGATGACAGTTAACATGGAGTTACATGGAGTAAAGAGATAACCTGACCTCTCTACACGCACATGCAAGCACTCACATATAAACACAAAACAACTAAATGTAAAGAAGAAAACCAGAACAGGAAGGAAAAATGGTTGATCTACATAATGTTTCCATTGCCACAAAACGCATTTTACATTGGAAGTGTGAGAAGGCTGTCAAATTAGTGACCCATCTGACCTTTTACAACTGTGGGATCTAATCTATCAGTCCCTTGTGTGTCTCAGTGTTCTGGTGAACTCTGGGATCTAATCCATCACTCCCTTGTGTGTCTCAGTGTTCTGGTGAACTCTGGGATCTGATCCATCACTCCCTTGTGTGTCTCAGTGTTCTGGTGAACTCTGGGATCTAATCCATCACT
>LOEQ01001193.1:145029-155160 GCA_001685075.1 Bramus lutescens
AAAAAAACAGTCTGGGGCTGGAGAGATGGCTCAGAGGTTAAGAGCACTACTTGACCTTCGGAAGGTCCTGAGCTCAATTCCCAGCAACCACATGGTGGCTTACAAGCATCTATAATGAGATTTGGTGCCCTCTTCTGGCCCACAGTCATACATGCATTCACAGTAAATAAACAAAGACAAAGAGCCAATCTGAAAGTTCAAGACCTAGCCCTCTTCAGGAGCTCCTTCCCAGACAGGGCTGGTTGCTGGTCCTGCTAACACTTGCCTAAGTGCATAGTATGAAAGTGGAGATTTGAAAAATAATTATTTCTTTTGCATGTGCATGTGTCTCTCTGTGCAGTCACGTGTATGTCTTCATGACCATGTGAAGGGGTTGGGATAATCTTCTACACTGTGAAGATGTGTGTTTCACCTCACCTGCATAAGGCACCTTCTGATTGGTTTAATAAAGAGTTTAACAGTCAATAGCTAGGCAGGACTTCTAGACAAGAGACAGGAACTCTGGAAAAGAATCTGAGGCAGTAGGTTTGCCATTCAGATGCAAGATGAAATCGGACATACAGTATCAGATGTAACGAGCCACATGGCAGAACACAGATTAATATAAACAGGATATTTAAGTTTTAAGAGCTAGCTGGGGAAAAGCCTAAGTTAGGACTAAGCTTTCAAAACTGATAAGAAGTCACTGTGTCATTACTCGGGAGCTGACACTCAAAGATCTGCTACATGATTGTCAGTGGGTTCTGAGGAACAAACTCAGGTTGTTGGGCAGTGAGTGCCTGTCATTCTGCTGTCCCTAAACTAAGTATTTCAAAGTAGTGAGAAATCTTATGAAAATAATCTCTCAAATCACATATAATGAATTATATGTGCTTATAATGAGTTCCATTATTTAAAGACCAAACAAGAGTCTATGCACACTCTGCCCTCTTTTACTATAATTAAGGTGGTAGCGCAAACCTTTAATCCCAGTACTTGGGAGACAGAGGCAGGCAGATTTTTGTGAGTCCGAGGCCAGCCTGGTCTATAAGAGCTAGTTCCAGGACAGGCTCCAAAGGTACAAAGAAACCCTGTCTCGAAAAAACAAAAAACAAAAAAAGAAAGAAAGGCATTTACTGTTACATAGTGCATTTATTGCCAGTGTCCCTCCCAATGTGTCAAATACAGCTTACCTTTAGAGTCAGGCTGTTCTTGCAAAATGCTTTTAGCTGGTGAGGTTTCCCTGTGAAGAAATTTGTTTAAAAAAAGAAAATGTGTTTACTACCCACAGGAAGAGCCTTCTGTTTACAGACAGATCCCACCCTCTCCAAGGCGGTCATAACTAACTACAGTGGGGATGGATGGTCGTGACACAGAGAAGACACAAGAGTGTAAACAGCAGTTATCGTGTGTGTCAAATTTTTGAGTTTTGATTTGATTGTATAAATTCAATGTACATAGCACAAGGTTCATACAGACATTTCATACTAGTATGTAATGTACTTTAAGTATGTATAGTTCTCCACTCCACCTTTTGTTTTCCTGAGATAAGTAAGCTCTTACTATGTAGGCTAGACTGGCTTTGACGATTGAGTCACTTTGCCTTAGCCACCCGAGTACTACCATTTTTATTCTTTGTGGGGGGACAGGGCCTTATGTATCCCAGGCCAATCTCAAAGGCTACTAGCCTTGAATTCCTGATCCGCTGCCTTCATCTACGTAGGGTAACAGGGTGTACCACTGTGCATGTACAGGCTCTAGAAACACTGATTTTTATTTTCACCAAGGAACAGACAGTACCATATATTCTTTCATTAGCACAAACCTTATGTTAAAATTTGTAAAACTCATGTCTCAGTACTGTCAAGAAATGGAGAAGCCCTCAAGTCACCAGAGCCCACAGTGTGTCCTATGGTCTGAGCACCACGCCTTCCACCAGAGTGGTCTTACCTGGGATGAGAGCTTGGTGGGCAGACAGAGCGGGACAGAGACACTCCCAGCATTTCCTGAGGCTGTGAAGCAATCTGCAGTCTGGCTGCCTCCTCTGTAGGCACCTTCTCTTCTTGCTGCTTACATTAACATAAATAAAACCAATGTCCCTCTCATACAGAAAATGCTATTTTTACACTCTAGTGCTAACATTTGCTTTATCACCTTCTTCTAGACATCTGCCAACCACATCAGATGCCAGTACCACAAAAGCACTCCAATAATCTAGGGTCCTAGTCAAATTGGTACTTTATATTCAACTGAGCAGTGGCAATTATATATTGAATTTTAAAAACTAACCCCATTTTTAACAGACCATGACTAAAATAGAATTAATAAGAATATAATTGAGAAGTCAAGGAATTACATCACTCATTTTACATGTCATAAAGCCCATTTGAAACCACTTGTTAAATTACTTTCCGGCTAGTAGTAACTAAAAAACCACCAAAAAGAAAGTATTGTTTTGGGTTGGGCATGTAGATCAAAGATAGAATTCTGGCCAGGTATGCCTGAGTTTTCTGTATTAAAAAAATAGCAAAATATTTTACCTGGTCCCCAACTCTTTCCTGCTGAATAGTCTGGATTTCCTTTAGCTTTCTCTCCATCTCCTCAATCTGTTTCTGCATTTCTTCCCTCTTCTTTGCACTGGTCAGCAGTTCGGCTGCAAACAGTGAAGTTAGCTGAGACATTCCCCCCTTACAACAATCCCTCCTGGAAAGACTGCCTCCGGCTCACAGCCTCATTTACACTGATGAAAATGGAAAAGGGGAAGCAAGTCCTCAATTTGAGGTAGGGTATCCATTCTTTGATGTATGTAATCAGGAAAAAAAGCAACACCTATCATGCAAAAGTACAATGAAAAATAGGTTCCAATGATACTAAGTCCTTGGCCATACGATGCTAACACCCAGATATGGCAGAAACACACCAAGAAATATGAAAATCATTTAGCATTCTAAGCTAGTTTGGATTACAAAGCAAAAGTTTTCTCAAAAGCACTAAAGGTATTAATACATAAAACAGGGCAGGGAATATAGCTTAGTTGGTAGAGTGCTTGCATATCACAACCCTGGAACTACAGTACTTATGAGGTAGAGGCAGGACGCTCCAAAATCAAAAATCCTCAAATACACAGTAAGCTCAAGGCCAAAGTTACATGAGACTATTTCTCAAACAAATAAGCAAGCAAAAACAAGAAACCACCAAAATAAAGTGGGGTGCAAGGGGGCAACACACAAGACTGAGACTATAGCCCACTGATAGAGCACTTAGCTTGTAGTACAGCACCAAATAGGGAGTGGTATAAAACTGTATATAGTGGATGAAGGTATGAAGGTCATGGCTACTAAAGACCAGTGACCAGGAATCATTTTGATAAAGTGCAGTGATAAAGCTAAAACCTGAATGATGAACGATCATCAGTCACACAAGACCTGGGCAAAGTTTGTTCACACAAGAAGACTCAAAGGAAAGCCAGTTTGCTTGGAGCACAGGAAGAAGGAAGGCAGTAAAAGAGGAGGCTGGAGAACAAATGGCGCTGTGAAAACAGGTGCTGGGTTTGGCACACGAGCTTCTGGTGACCAGGACCAGAGTTGTTTGACAAGAAAAATAGGAATGTCTCAGGGCAATGAAGACGACTGACTATCCTTTCAAGGCAGTCTAGGGATGGGAGGATGGCTCAGTGGTAGAGAGCGTGCCATGCAAGCGCAAGAACTGGAGTTTAGATTCCAAACACCCAAGTAAATGCTGGCCCACTTGTAACCCCAATACTTGGAAGGTGGGGAGAGGAGCGTCCCCAGAGCAAACTGACTGGCCAGACCAGTGTATAGGTGAGCTCTGGCTTATCAACACTCTACCTCAATGAAGAGGCAGAAAGTGATGTGGTGGAAACACCCAACGCCAACCATGTCAACCTTGGGTCTCCCACACAAAAGCGCAAACATGTGAGACATACACAAGTATTAACATGTGCTGGGAGTGGCACTGCTTAAGAAGGATTAGGAAATGTGACCTTGCTGGAGGAAGTGTGTCAATGGGGTAGGCTGCGGGATTTCAAAAGCCTAAGCCAGGCCCACTGTGTCAAGTCCTGCTGCCTGAGAGTCAGGATGTACAACTCTCAGCCCCTGCTCCAGCACCATGTCTGCCTGCATGCTATGATGCTTCCGCCATGATAGTCATGGACTAACCCTCTGAAACCGTAAACCAGCCCAAATTAAAATGCTTTCTTTTTTAGAGCTGCCTTGGTCATGGTGTCTCTTCACAGCAACAGAACAGTGACTAAGTCAGACTGCAAACCCTGTACTCTCCCCATGCAAATGCATACAGGAGAAAAATTAAAGAGGGCTGGAAGATGACTCCGTGGGTAAGTCTTTGCCACTCCAAGATAATACAATTCTGACAACCTGAGTTCATTCTCCAGACCCACCTAAAGGTAGAGAAACAATTAAATGATGTCATCCTCTGTATCCTGAATGCTTATATGTGCTCCCCTCCCCTAAACAATGAGTAAGGGTTTTTGTTGTTGGTGGTGGTTTTTTTTTTTTTTAAGAAAAATAAGTTTGCTCTTTGGTGAAGTAGGAAGATGAGCTAATAGCTCGAGAAGAACATAGGGATAAAAAGGAACTTAAAATGCTGGAGGGAAGAAAACCTGTCCAGGCCAAACACTTGAGAAATGTATACAGTATTTCCAGAAAGAATGCCAGGGAGGGTGAATGGATAGAGATGGCAAGTAAGACAGCAGATTTGACAGAGATACAAAATGAGATGCTTCAGTTCTTTCAATGAACTAAGGGAGAAAATCAGAGCTGCGGATGTAAGACTTGAAAATGTGAGAGCAGACTAAATTTATCCACACAAACCGCACTAACGCTCAGCTCAGGGATTTATTTAGCTGAGAATAAAATGCATTCCATCACCCGTTGATAAAGCAGGTATGAACAAGAAGTTTTCCTTAGAAAAATAATTTTATCTAGGTACCTCCTCCTTATTTAGTCCTTGTTGACAGGCTCTTTGGGGGTTTTGGCGGTGTTTTCTGTGCCACAGACTGACTGACCCCAGGTCTTCACACACATGCATGCTTAGTACCAAGCTTCTCCTTCCAGCTCAGTTCCTATTTTAAAAACTTTGAATTATTATTGTGTGTGTGATGTGCCTGCACAGGAGATGACTCTATGGTATCTGTTCCCTCTTTCCACCTTTATGAGGTCCTAGGGGTCAAACTCAGGTCACCAGGCTAGTACAGCAAGTTCCTTTACCCAGTAATCATTGTACCAAGCCCCAGTTCCTGTTTTTATTTTATCTCTTTAACACTTATGTGTAAGGGTGTTTTGCCTGCATATACCTGTGTACTACTTGTGTACCTGGTGCCAGAGGCCAGAAGAGGGTGTCAGGTCCCCAGGCACCAGAGTTAAGGTACCTGTGTTCTGATGTGTGTGCTAGGTAGAGAGCCCAAGTCTGCTTAAGAGCAGTTAATGCCCTGGACTCTTGAACCATTTCTCCAGTCCTTCAGTTACTGATTTTAAAAAGGCCACACTCAGTCTGGTGTAGTGGGACGCACTTTTAATCTCAGCACCCGAGAGGCTGAGGCCAGCCTGGTCTACACAGTGAGATGAGACCCTGTCACAAAAACAAAAAGGCCTCACGCAGCTGGCTCCTTGCTTAGCAACCATGTCTCCTTCCCACATTGGCACATAGGGCCCATTCTTCAATATATCATTTGAGATTTATTTTATCTTCTTGTGCTAGTGCCCTAAGGTCTTCAATATCCGCTTTCCTATTTGTCAGTTCACTCTGTCCCTCCTAACACCAAGCTATTGTGGAATAACCCTTCTGTATACTATGTAGATATATGCCTCTATGATTGGTTTAATAAACAAGCTGACTGGCCCATAACTGAGCAGGATGAAGTTAGGTGGGAAAGCCAAACTGAGAGTGACGGGATGAAGGAGGATGGAGTCTGAGAAGTCGCCAGCAAACCTCTGAGAAGGCAGAACGTATAGAAAATGAGGTAACAAGGCATGAGCTACATGGTAAAACATGGATAAGAAATATGGGTTCATTTAAATGTAAGAGTTAGCAACAAGCCTGAGCTATCGGCCGAGCATTTGTGATTAATATTAAGCCTCTGAGAGTTTCAGAGTGGCTGCTGGACAGGAAAGCCCCACCTACACTGAAGAGATAGCTCCAGAGCAGGAACTGCTTTCTGTTCCCCTCAATTTCCAAATCTTCCATTAATTTCAGAATGAGATGATTTGAAGAAATAATATAAGTAAGTCTGTAAGTGACTGAGAGATGCCTGAATATGTTAATATAAATAAACTGCCAGAGAAATTGAGGCTGAGCATTTCAGGCAACACTAAGAAAGGTAAGGTACTTAAGGAGGAGCACACCTACATGCATACCAGGTCATGGCTGCCTGCTTTTGTGGTGAAATGGGGTGCCTCTGCAGTCTGACCACCTTCTTCTTTTACTCTTGGGCACAGACTCTGTTTTCTCCAACAGAGGCAGCAATGGGAGTTCAGCATGTGTACAGTATACATCACACAAAGGTACAAGTAATAGAGGCAATCTCTCTTAGATTTGAAAAGAGTTACTTCTTACAACAACGCACATACCTTCCCTTTGCTCTTTCAGTTTCTTCCGGAACACTTCAGCTCGGATCTCCTCAAAGGAGAACTCCCCGACTCCAGCATAAACCTTTTCCTTACAGTACATTGCCTTCTCCTTCCTCTCTTCAGACCCTTGCTGGTGACTCTGAACCCTCTGCAGAGGGTCTCCGTCCTCCTTCCCGGGCTTTCTGGTGCTGAGGACATGGTTGATACTAGGTTCAATCTTACATGGTGTCCTAAGGAAGCAAAACAATTATCATTCACCCCAAAGTCAAATGAGGTTTTTGTTGTTGTTGCTGTTGTTTTTGTTTTGTTTTGTTTTTTTGAGACAGGGTTTCTCTGTAGCTTTGGAGCATGTTCTGGAACTACCTCTTATAAACCAGGCTGGCCTTGAACTCACAGAGATCCGCCTGCCTCTGCCTCCCCAGTCGGGGATTAAAGGCGTGTGCCACCACCAGGCTCAAATGAGTTAGTTATGTCTTATGTTTTTTGCCCAAACAGATGGACAATGACAGCCTTGGGACTATATGTGATTCTTTTCTGAAACAAAAACAAAGAAAGTAAACGGGACTAAAAATAACCCACAAAAATCACGAGTAATTACGTTCTAGAGCTCAGTGGCAGAGCGTGTGCTTACACTGATCAAGACAGAGTCTGGCCCCAACAATAGGGTGGAGAGGTGTGAGTCCTGAGGACCACCTATGCCTTTAAGAAAATTAGTAGTGACTTAGGGCCATCAAGTTCAAAAGACCATACATTGAAACTTCTTAACCCATAAAGCACACACACACACACACACACACACACAAAAGCCTTTCGTTTTATAAGCTAGTTGGCTCAGGTGTTTCTGACAAGGACAGAAAGTAAACACAGTTAGGTTTGAGAAATTTCGGCGAAGAATAGCTCTCTTCTTAACTTATGAAGAACAACCACAAATCATTAAGAAAAACCACTTGATTGGGCATGAGGGTGCTTGAGTATAATCCTAGCATTTGAGCTGTCCTCTGACCTTCACGTGTGCATGACAGCATTTTCCCCACCACCCCAGAAGCCACATGCCTAGAATTCTAGCATTAGGGAGGCAGACGCAGGATCTCTGTGAGTTCAAAGCCAGCCTGGCCTACATAGCAAGTTTCAGGACACCATGGTACATAGTGAAACCTGTCTTTAAAAAAAAAAAGAAAAAAAATCAAATTTAAAAAATAGATGGCATAAAGCTAAATATCAATTCTATAAAGGTTCCAATGGCTTCCTTTGTTTTATGTTTGGTTCAGGGAGAATTTTTTTCTCAGAACTGCACTGGTTTTACATTCCTACGGTACCTATCACAGTGTGAGGGATAAATTAGCCAGCAGAGTCTGGTGTGGTATTGTGGGTCTTTAATCTCAGCACTCAGAAGGTAGATAGGTGGATCTCCATGAATTCACGGTTAGCATGGTCTACACAGAGACCGTCTCACATCTGAGCTACGAGGAAACTCTTACACTGAAACAGACTTGAACCTAGTATTAGAACCCATAACCTAAATATCAGACGAAAGCTTGAGCTGATTATCTGTCATTTGCCCTGATTTTTCTTATAACAAAAATATTAGGGGGCTGGAGTTGGTTCAGCAGTTAAGAGCACTTGTTCTTGCAGAGGACCTGGGCTTGAAATCCCACCCACATGGTAGCTCACACTGCCTGTAACTGCAGTCCCAGCAAATCCAGCCCTTTTCTGGCCTCTATGAACACCAGGCATGCATGTGGGACACACACACATCCAGGCAAAACACACAAACAAACTAAAAAAAATTTTAAATCTAAAAAACAAAAAATATTTTTCAAAGTGTTAAGGATCAAGAAGGAGAAAAGAGACCCCTTCTAATTATTGTCAGCAACGAAGCAGCATGTTTCACTTAAATGCAGAGGCTGTGTCTGTCACATCAATAACCATAAACCTAATTATTAAGTTCATGGCAGTTGTTCGGCTCTAGTGTGCATATACAGTGAACACAAAGGAGACAGAGCTTTGTCTGTTTTCACTCCCACAAGATGCCATTGGAACCATATAAGAGGTACCTATTATTTTAAGGTATGTGACTTTTGTTTATGCGGCATTTGTTTCTCTGTGAAGCTGTGATTCTGCGCCTGTCTAAAACATTGGATGGTCTAATAAAGAGCTGAATGGCCAATAGCGAGGCAGGAGCAAGGATAGGCGTGGCTGGCAGCAGAGAGGATAAACAGAAAGAGAAAGGAGGAAAAGAAGGACGCTGGGGGCCAGTCACCCAGCCAGCCACAGAGAAGAAGAAAAAGATATACAGAAGAAAAGGAAAAGCCTAGAGGCAACAGGTAGTCATAATAATTTAAGTTAAAGGCTGGCAAGAAACAAGCCAAGCAAAGGCCAGGCACTCCTAACTAAGAATAAGCCTCTGTGTGTGATTTATTTGGGAGCTGGGTGGTGGACCCCCAAAGAGGAAAAAGAGCAAAAATATCACATAACACCTCTGCCAGCCTTAGTAATTCCCACGGCAAATGATCTGAAGGCACTCACATGACCGTCTGTTGAGCGCTCTCTTCCACATAGGGAGTAAAGCTGGGAAGTGAAGGGAACACGGCTGCTACAGAGGCTGAATTGCCATGAGGCTAAAAATGAAGAAAGAATTAAAATGATTATTCTATATACTATCACAATTTATGCAGATAATCTCTAAATAGTAAAGAAGTTCAGTGATATTAATAGAGCCAGGGAGGATGGAGAGTGAGTATAATGCTAAGGCATAGAAAGCTGAAGGCCAGTCTGGGCTACAGAAATTCAAGGTTAGGCTAAGCTAACTAGAGGCCAACTCAAACAAATAAACAAAGCAAACAACAACAACAAACCAAGACAGATGAATCTGACATCTTCACTAGATTGACAAATAGTCTGAGTCCTTACCCTATATTCCAAGGGTCGGTCTGTGTTCCATGGGCCGGGCTGCAGCTCATTCTCTTTGTCCCTTGGGATGGGGGGTGCCTTCCACGGCTCGACTACAGGTTTAGGTAACTCTGCCCTAGAAGTGCTGTCAGCATTTTCATCAAAAACAGTGACCCTGCAGTTACTGCGCAGCTGCTGAAGAACTGCACTCTGGAACCCTCTGCTCTGACCCGGAGCTGGGAGAAACATTAGGAACACGTCACTTAAGAGCTTTGATTATCAACTTAGATGTATATAAGATATACACAGTCTGCTCCAATTAAGGGGGATGCTTCTACCACAGAGTCAAAATGAGATTGAAAAGATTATTTTTTCTTGAAAAACCTTAAATTGGGATGAAGAGATAGCTCAGTAGTTAAGAGCACATACTGCTCTTGCAGAGAGACCTGAGCTGAGTTCCTAGCACCCACATGGGGTGGCTCATAATCACTGTAATTCTAGGAACCCTCCTCTGGCCTCCACGGGTACCTGCGCTCAACATGCACATATCTAAACACAGACCCACAAACATACTAATACTTAAAAATAAATCTTAACTTCCTTTCTCATGTTCTCCCTCCTGCTCTTCATTTGGACCTTGGGAGCTCAGTCCAGTGCT
>LOEQ01001193.1:196981-213845 GCA_001685075.1 Bramus lutescens
AAAGAAAGAAAGAAAGAAAGAAAGAAAGAAAGAAAGAAAGAAAAGAAAAAAAGGCTTCCTTTTTGGGACAGAATCTCTGTCACTGTAGCCTAGGATGGCCTAGGATTTACTAGACAAACTTGTGGCAATCACCCTGCCTTAGCCTCCCATGTATGAGGATTTCAGGCATGGACCACCATATCTAATTTATACTGATTGCTCCACTAAGTAAGAGCATTGTCTTACAGTGCTGTCTGTGCCCAGCACATTAGATCTCCAGGGATCCCAGCCTTTTCTTCTGTGGCTTCCAGGCATGTCTAAAATGGAAGAGGGATGAGCTACTCACCCAGTTGCCTTCCTAGTCGTACTGTGTGTCTTGGGGCACATAGCATGCACCTAATAAATACCGTGAAAGTTTCTTTTTAGAGAAGAAGTGATAATTATTTCAGTTAAACCCATTGGGATTGTCTGAAACTAGGAAGTGACCTTATTGTCAGAGACAAAGTGAAAGAAGGTTCTCAAAATAAAACACAAAAATTTTAAACTAGGTGTGGTGGCACATTCCTGTAATTCTAGCATGGGTCAAGCTGAGGCAAGCCAACTGTAAGTCTGAGGCCATCCTGGGCTACATGGTGAGGCTGTCCACTCAAAAGCACCTAATTTTTTATTAGTATCTTTTGTATTTCTTCTTTGAGAATTTCATACATATGACCAATGTATTTTGATCATATATACCCCCACCTCCAACTTCCCCTGGATCCCCCCAACATTGCTCCTCCCATTTCATATCCCTTTTCTTCTTTTAAAAAGACAAACAGTCCACTGAATCCCGTTAGTGTTGCTCTGTATACAAGGGGCGGAGGGAGCCACCCACTGGAGCATGGGTACCTACCAGTAGCCACGCCCCTGAACGAAAATGACTGTCTTCCTATGCACCCCTCAATGCGAATGGCTTCTCAGCTAGGGGTAGAGCCACGTGTGAGCTCTCCCTTATCAAGATGGCGTTCTGCCTGGCTTCATCTTGTGCAGGCAACCACAGCTGCTGTGAGCTGAGGAGAGCCACAGCCCTGCCATCTCCAGAAGGCAGTTGTCCTTTCCATCCTCTGGCTCTTCCATTCTTTCTGCACGCTCTTCCTCAGTGTGCCCTGAGCCTCGGGCCTGAAAGCCCACAGTCACTTAGTCTCAGTACCTTGACCAGAAGTCTCTGTAGTAACTGAGAGGCCCACTGCAAAAACAGGCTTCTCAGACCACGGCTGAGATTAGTGTGGCTCTAGCGGCATACGCATAAATGTTTAGAACATAGTTTCGACAACATAACCCTTTAATGAAATTGTAGGCTGCCCCTAGGGCCTATCACTTCTTCAGACATGGGCTTCTGACCAGCTTTACTGTGCCAGACATGAGTTCCCCCCTGCAGAGCAAGCCTTAGATCTGATCAGAGAGCAGTGGGTTGCCCCACAGCAGCCATGCCACTATTGTCCCAGTGGCGTGTGAATGAAGGTTTCCGGAGAGAAGCTGCACCTTCTGTTTTACAAGGCCGATTGACTGTTTAAAAATTAAAAACTGAATGAGTTTAGAGAGGCTGGAACGCTGCAGGTCCAGAGCCTAATTACAACTTATTTTGGGCTATCTTGGCTATCTTTAGCTCCTTAAACAGCCATTCCTTGACCACTGTTAATAGTTTCCATCACCTAACACTTGGGCAAAATGTCTAGCCTCCCCAATCGCTGGCATTTCCCGGTTCCAGGGACGTGCATGTGCCATCAAGTGCTCAGGTAATTTACTTAGCCATGCGGAGCCCTCAAGCCCTACATGACATACATGCAGTATGGTCGTGACACGTGACACAGCTACAGCTACATAAGCCCCTGTGCACATGCCCTAGGCAGCCTTTAAAAGCTGGATGTGCCCACTCCACACTCTTTCCTCCCTCTTCTGAAGAAATTAACTACAGCCTCCCCCCCACCTCATTTCTCTCTCTCTTCTTGCACCAGCTTCTTCAGGTCTGCACAAATGTGTTTCTCTCTCTTAATAAACTCTTAAAGTGGGTTTCGTTGTGTGTTTCATGATCTTGCTTGCTCCTAGTAATTTCAACCATCTTTGGGTCTGACTTAACACCCTTTGACTTAAAACCTTTTAGAATGTAATTAACTTAACAAAACCCAGTTTCTACCAATGAAAAAACTAAGAACACCATCAGTTAGCATTTGAGGCATATTGCTGAGATTTTTCCACTTTGCTGTAACCATGTACTTAATATTTTCAGCAATGTATTTGAAAAGCACACTGATTTATGACTTTTTTGTTCTGTTACTATAAAAACATCATAAAATTTGGGGCAACATAAGTCTGTGTTCCTAGGTCATAGCCATTCATATTTGGCTTCAGAATAATCTCTTATCCTCTTTGGGGTAAGAGTCGCGGTTTTTTTGTGTTGATAGGGAACATTTTGAAAGATTTGAACATTTGGAAAACTTTTCTTTTGTTTTTAAAAGACAGGATTTCTCATTGTATCCCTGGTTGGCCTAGAAATCACTCTGTAGACCAGGCTGGCCTCAAACTCAGAGATCCACCTGCCTCTGGCTTCCAAGTGATGGGATTAATAATGTGTGCTACTACCACCTGGTGAAAAGACTTAATTTTTAAAAACTCAAGATGATTTTTCAACCATAGTCTAAATATTTGTATTTATTTATTATGATTATGTGTGTAGTTGTGTATGCCATGGAACATGTACAGCTGGTTCTCTCCTTCCACCCTAAGTGCCAGAATGGAACTGAGGTTCTATGCTTTCCTGGCAAGCATCTTTACCCATTGAGCCATCTTGCCAACCCTAAGCCTTCTAAGTGACAAAGAAATAATAGTTTGAATGAAGTAGCTCAGTGATAAAGCACTTGCTTAGTGTTGAAAAGCCCTGGGTTCTGTTACTAGAACTGTAAAAACAACCGCAAATCCCTTCAAAACCAAAGAAAATGAAGTAGGAAGTTTGTTTACTTGCAGAAAATCCTCAAGCAATAAACACTGAAGCAAAAACATCCTTCCCATACATAAGAAAACTAACAAACATCAGGGACACTTGCTGAGGAGCTGGACTCCAAACAAGATTCTTCTTCTCTTCAAATCTCTGAAAACTTGCCTAGTCCAAAAACACAGTTAAGGACAGTCTTACATCTAGAAGATACTGGAGAAGTCAACAGAAATATATTCTGAGAACAGGGGTCAGAACTAGACCACTCTGAGGGTAGAAGTAAAGATTTTTTTGGGAATCAAACTTCCAAGACTATCCCTGGGTGGGTAGGTGGGTAGATGCAACAAAATGACAGAAAAGCAAGCCGACTTTATATGGACAGTCATTAGGGTGGGGGCTTTGAGCTGAGACAAGTTGTCTGTATTGACCTGGAACCAGATGTCCTTGTCTGAGATAGTTGACCTTTGGGGTGGATTAAGGGGGGTTCCTGGTAAACAGAAACCCACCTTATGAGATTCATGAGGAATGCTGAAGTTAAGCTTCTGTTTATCCAGTAGTAATCCTACTGTTTTCCCACCAGCCAGCGTCCTGTTTAGGACACTCACCAGCACTGCCGTTAGGGGAAGCCCAATTTGGACCTAACAGTCTTACATACTTCATACCCTCATTGTAAGAGAGCCAGATCTGAAAACAATTCCACTCTATAACATTTGTGATGGTTTTCTCCAGTTGTGAAATCCATGATTGATCCTGGTGTTTAGTTTCTTTATCAGGAGGTCACATGGTTGCTGCTACTGAAGCCTGGAGCAGCCTCAGAACCTTGTCTGATCTAGGGGAAGAATTCAGAATTCTTGGGATTTCCCCTTTATTGATATAGGTTAGTTGCCTCTAGAACAGACTTGACTATATCAAAACCTAAAATGTCCTTATCACTATCCAGTTTCATTGTAGATTGACATTTCTTTAGTCCAGTGGTTCTCAAACTGTGGGGCATGACCCCTTGACAAACCTCTATCTCCAAAAATATTTATATTACAATTCATAACAGTATCAAAATTACAGTTATGAAGTATCAACAAAAAATAATTTTATGGTTGGTGGTCACTACAACATGAGGAACTGTATTAAAGGGTCACAGCATTAGAAAGGCTGAGAACCACGATTTTAGACAATGTAATACAATAATGGCAATTATAGCTGAGCTTGTAAAAAAAGACATTTTCATATTTATCCAAATATTGAACCAGGCTAGGGGTGGTAGTACCCACTATTAATCCCAGAATTTGGGAGACAGATCTCTTTGAATTCAAAGTCAGCCTGGTCTACAAAGTGACATAGAAGCTATCTCAATAAAAGAATAATAGATAGATAGATAGATAGATAGATAGATAGATAGATAGATAGATAGNATAGATAGATAGATAGATAGATAGATAGATAGATAGATAGATAGATAGAATACTGAACCAAATGTCCTTAACACTTACCATAGAGTAAGTCATCTTAGACATGTAAAGAGCAACCAGAGAACTAGGGGACTTGCAGAGCTGTCATCAGTGGAGTACAGCACTCTCTAGAAAGAGACTTGTGATGTAATCTGCTGGCCTAGTCTGTCACCTGGGTACTTTATCCCTTTAAGAGACAAGCCCCACGTACTCCCAGCCTCCCCTCTTCTGCCTTCCTACCTCTTCTCGAGTTCTCTCTCTCTTTCTCTCTCTCTCCCTCTTCCTCTCCCACCTCCTTTCCAGTTCTCTCTTTCTCTCCCTCCTCCTCTCCAGTTCTCTCTCTCTCTTTCTCTCTCTCCTCTCTGTCTGCCCTTCTTCTGGAGAGACAGCTTCAGCCTCTCTCTCTCCTCTCCCCCTACTCCCCTTGTCCCCTACCCCTTCCCTTTCCCCTCTATAACCTACTGAATAAACTCCATACCCAAGCTCTCTCTGCATGGCCTATCTATTGTGTGTCTCCTGCTGAGGCCTCAGGTCACCTGCCAGGGGACCTGCCAAGGCCTCTGGTGGGACCACTCACCCACCACCTCTTTATAAATGATAACAATGATACCCATCTGTGACCTCCGCACATGTGTACAAAGGTACACATACCCAAACATATGCATATAACACACACTAATTAATATTAATTAATTAATCAAACAAAAATTTACCTAGTTGGGTGTGGTAGCATTCAACTGTAATCCCAACATTTGAGGGTCTGAGGAAGCAAGATTACCATAAATTTGAGACAAGTTTAAACTATATAGTGAATTTAAGGACAGCCTATCATATATATATGTACACACAAGCAAATAAACAGTCATTCAGGAATAAGAAAACCATTTTATTTCTTTCTCTCTCTTTCTTTCCTTTTTTTTTTTTTGTTTTTCAAGACAGGGTTTTTATATGTAGTTTTGGAGCCTGTCCTGGAACTAGTTCTTGTAGACCAGGTTGGCCTCACACTCAGAGATTCGCCAGCCTCTGCTTCCCAAGTTCTGTATTTAAAGGAGTGCACCACCACCACCCGGCTAAAAGCCATTTTCAAATGGAGAAGATAACCTTAAAAATATCCTCTCAACCTGGAGTCCTCCATTAAAATACTTTTTCGTCTGTTTGCTGGGTGTGGTAGTACATTTCCATAATCTAGCATTTGGGGGATTGAGGCAGAAAGATCTTGATTTCAAGATTAGCCTGAGAGACAAATGGAGACCTTGTCTCAAAAAAGCAAGAGTCATGGAGTATTTCCAGTGGAGGAAGAGCTGACTGCCATCGTTGTGGCTCCAGGTGAGGCAGCAGATACAGGAATTAGCCAGAAAAAAGAGGGGAGATTAAGAGATAAAAAGAACTGTAGGCAAAGAGGAGGGCAAGTTCAGGATGGGGAAAAACAAACAAACAAACAAACAACCTATCCTCAGTTCCAGAAGATTCTATGGGAATATAAAGAAAGAATGCAAAGCCAAATGTAGTTCCTACTGGACTTGGACACCATCCCAGAGATATCCACCTTTGTTGACGGTGCTTAGTGTTCAACAACAGGACATGACCCAGACTCGTGGGCCACTGATCCTTGAAAGGTATATGTAAGTGGTTGGTAACTACCCGGGAGTTCCTTCCCTCCTGTGTCCCTTGTCCACAGAGGACTTTTCTCTGAGACCATAGGATCCCAAAGTGGCTCTTAGCTGGGAAAGTCCCTTCAGCCAGAGCCCACCCAACCCATCAGGCCATGCTCAGAACACGCACTAGAAAGCCCTACTGGTCGTAGACAATTCCCATCCCTATGACAGACTATACAGTGTTTATACACAGTCGCCAGCACCCACAGTCAGGGCAGGGAGCAGGAAACAGGGTGGCAGGCAGGAGGATGGAAGTAGGAAGTGAAAATGTGCTTCAGAGAGGAGCCAGCTGCTGGGCTGCTTCCTGTGGATGATGCAACAGCTTCTGTCACAGGTGGCCTGGGGGTGACAGTGGGCGTGTCCACAACTGACAGGTTGGGATTTACCTCACTAGGCTGCCCCAGGCATTCACTTATTCTAGGGACAGGAAGGTGGTGTTTATGGGTGGAGGCAGGGCTTGCCTGCCTTCAAGGCAGAAGATAGAGCCAACAGTTTAAATCAAGGTTCCATTGTTCACCTGCTGTTGTTTCTGGAAAAATGACCTGAGTTTGCAGAAGTGTAGAATAGCTCAGTCTTGGGTTGTCAAAGATGGAATGAGAGCCATCTTATAGCATCAGGTCTGACTACCTGAAAGTGTTCTCATGGTGAGGGTTGGTTTGGCTATACTGAAGGACCTGGACAGGACTGGTAGCCTATTGTAGGCCTTTGGTTTGAACCCCTGCTGTGACCAACTTTACTCAGAGGTCAGCATGGCAAAGACTTAAGTGTGCATGTTGGAAGGTCATCCTTTTGGTGCTGATGATGGGAGCCAAACCCAGATCTGATGCTTGGTCTGGGGTTCCTTCCATTGTACCTAATGATAGGTGGGCTTGGGGAGCACGAAGGAGTGGGGTATCAGACCTTTCTAGATATCTCCAAGCGATCAAAGGCAAAGCCACTGGAGAGGAAGCTCAGCCTCCCCGAGAAGCATACTACTGCTTGTCTAGTTCCAGAGATATTTGTTTGTTTGCTGCCATAACCTGCCCCTATCCCTAGTGTCTGCCGTGTGTCCTGTGTGTAGTGTATGAAAGGGCATTAGCTGTTTACACTTCGGGTACCCAGGATTATACCTATACTGCTAGATCCTGGCGTGGAGCTTAACACTAAGCATCACTACCTGTCTGATAAACTGATGTCTCCCTCATTGCTGGAGACTTATTCCTACTTCCGCACAGTTGGGGCAGAAGGGCTGGCTGGGAAGCAGCTGCTCTAACTTGCCTTCTCAACCTACACCCCCGAGAACCAGGTTCAAAATCTAATGGGCACTGGATCAGTCACTTTTTTCTAGCTGTGATAAAGCACCGTGACCAAAATCAACTTCTAGAAGGAAGAATTATGGCTTATGGTGGCAAAGGGATAAGAGTCCATCGTGGTGGGTCAGCATGGTGGCAGGGACAGAAAGCTGAGAAGTGCCTGTCTTCAACAGCAAGCATGAAAGACAGACTAAGTCATCCAGTAATAACTCCCAGATTTTAATTCCAAAGCCTCCAGGGAAGTACTGTGAGAGCCAAAATTATGTTTTAAGTTTTAATTGCTATGCCTAAGAGATCCATGAAACAAAAATGTCAGCCGAGCAGTGGTGGTTTATGCCTTTAATCCCAGCGTGTAAGAGGCAGAAGCTGGTAGACCTCTGTGAGTTCAAGGCCAGCCTAGCAGTTCCAGGAGAAGCCCCAAAGCTACAGAGAAACCCGTCTTTAAAAATCAAAACAAACAAAGGACAGGACAGATACTTCCTGAAATGCTGGAGGCTACTGTTTGTTTTCACCACCCTAAACAAGTTTGTTTGACTCACATGTAGGTGGGAGGATCACAGGCAGGAAGTATGTCAGGATGTATGCTTGCCCCATTGGACCTGATGGGAAATACTGTGGGCTTATGGGGTTATCTTTCTAAGCCTCCGCAAAATGTGACTCATCACCATTTTCTAGGAACCCAGGAATGGGCCTGGCCATCGTCCTGGCCAGTATTTAATTAAAGCTTGCTTCAAATTTGACTCAAAATTGTAGTAGTGGTCCTATTCTTGCCTGGTGGGATTAACAGCACTTCCTTAGCAAGGCTGTGTCATCTAACTCTCCCCAGACAGCAGCACCAACTGGGGACCAAGTGTCTAAATGCCTGAGACTATGGGGGGCATTCTTGTTCAAACCACCACAGATAATGTCAGGAGGGATTGGTCCCCACCTCTTCCCAGTGTCAGGATTCCTTGATAGCTGTCCATCTGCTTGGTCTCCCCTGGAAAATCCTATAACTTCTCAGCTAATCCAGTGAAAAGTATGTAATAATATACTGATGTACATTTGTCCAAAAGAGGCCACCTTCTTTTGGCATCAGTGAAGCAAAAAGGAATATACTTTGATGGGGGTCTCTCCAGTCCTTGGCAAGATTAAGTCAGTTCTTTCCCCTGGTCTGGACAGCAGCGGGGAAGAGGAGCCCAGAACATTGCCCTGATACCTGGCTTGGGGTTAATTTTTTTTAGTAAACTGCCTGCACAGACAACGAAGTTATGATGTTCCAAATACGGACCAGGGGCGGTTGACATCACCTCTGCCTCCTTGAAGGGTTCCCTCTGCTGATGAGAACCTAAGGAACATCGGGTGTCCCAAGGACAAAAACAGTTACTGAAAATCCTCCAAGGCTGCTTTCTTCTCACTTTATGGCACTTGTTTCTGTTCCTTTGAAAATAGGAACGAGCACTCTTGTACTCACTCTGCAAACACATGCTGCGTAGTCTCAAACCAGACTGACCCTATACTGGGTGCTCACATTGCACAGGGCGGGCCCTGAACGCTGCACCATCTTTCAGGTTGCCCTGGAACTAGTGTGCCTTAGTTCTTGGTGTTGGAATCCCTGGATGCTGCCTCTTCGGCACCTGCTTCTTATGCCTGAATCCCCCCTCCCCCAAGTCCATAATTAGTGAGCAGTAAGCTCACTGCCATGCAGATCAAGTCCCTCCTTGTGCGCAGAAGTCAATCTGTTCTGGTATATTCTTTGAATTCCTGGCAGTCTTCCTGCCATCCCTTTCCAGTACTGGGATTACAGGTAGAGCTTCTACACTTGTCTAGTATATTACTTTTTTCTGTCTGTGTCTGTCAATTTCTCTCACACACACACTGCAACTCAGAAAAGAGATTGTGTGTGTGTGTGTACAGATAGGATGATGCATAGAGAATCTGTCTAGGCAGGTCCAAAAAAGGAGAGGACCCCTAAACCTTGGAAGTCCCTAATCTTCCTACATGGCTGATCCCTCCTGAAGGGGGTCAAGAGGAAAGCATCATAGACTTCCCCAGCAGGACTCTACCTTACATAAATCAGTTTCCCATCTAACCCTTCTCTGGAGGTTACATTACAAACCTCAGTAACCCCAGGACAGCTTGTCTGGGGTTTAAAAACCATGCTCCCCAGTGCTTCAGTTACTGGAGCTTCAGAACCCATTCCCCTTGCCGGGGGAATCGGCGCTCATCTTTGCATCTCCCCCACATTGTCTGTCCAGAGGCTCCTCATCCCTCTCAGCCTCCTGGCCAAGGCTTTTCTCTGGGGACCCTCTTGGCAGTGCCAGCATCAGTCAGCAGAGAACAAAGTGGAGTGAGAAGGTGGGAAGGGAAGGAGAAAATTGCCCAAAAGGCAGATTGCTATGCTGTAATGACGTGCGTTCGCTCAGAGCCCAAAGGCTCGCGTGCCGCGCGACTCCTATGTTGCTGCTGCTGTACATCCGGAGATTCTACCCGGATCCCCAGCTGGCAGGTCCTGACATTTGCTCTGTCCCCTGTGCTGCTGGAGGAGAAAGGGCAGAGGAGGCGAGGTCTGCTTTGACAATGATGAGTGGTGGGAGTGAGGCTCCCGACCTCTCTGACCTCTTTATCCCAGACATCCCTTCTCTGGTCTCTCCCACTGGAAGGCTGGGCCTCTTGCTCTCTGACCCTAAAGGTTCAGGATATCAGAGATCAAGCCACCAGTGTCCTTCAGAAGTAGCCTGAGGGAGCAGGCTGGGGAGAGGGTCTGAGCCTCCTACCCTCTTGCAAGTTCAAGAGATGCACTTAGCCAGCCTGAGGCACAGGCCCCAGGAGGACGTCAGTGGTGAAGATACAGGGAAGGAGAAGGGTCCATTGCGTGGGAAGCAGTGGGGGATTCCTCACGCTTTTCTGAGCCACTGGTCCTTCACCTCCCCGTATGTGGCAGGCGACCTAGGTCCCTCTGACCCTCTGATGGTCTCCCGTGACCACGCCTCCTCGTGAAATAATGTACCTCCTCTTGGCTCCAGCATCTCCTGTTGAACATCTATCAGTTCCTGGCCAACCTTGACCCTCCTCACCTGTCTCTCATCTGGGATTAGAATTCTCTTACAGGAGCAATCACAGACCACAGCCCTCTGGAACCTGCTTCTTTCTTTACTTCTTTCGAGGAATTTTGAGGAAACAGAGGAAATAACAGATAGTAAAGGCAAAGGGAGCCTGGCGTGGTGGTGGTACATGCCTGTGATCCCAACTGTTGGAAGATGGAGACAGGAAGATCGAGAGGTCATCTCTGGCTATATACAGAGTTTGAAGTCAGCCGACTACACACAAGGCACTATCACAAAAAATAAAAAGGAAAAAAGAAAGGGGGGGAGAGAGAGAGCAGCAGCAGCAGCAATAGTAGCACAAACCTTTAATACTAGCACTTGGAAGGCATAGCTCTGCGAGGCCAGCCTGGTCTACAGAGTGAGTTCCAAGACAGCCAGGCCCACACAAAGACACTCTGTTTTGAACCAAGCCCCCTACCCTCCACCCCCAAAAAAGAAAGAAAGAGCTGAAGACGGCTTAGCTCAGCAGTTAAGAGAACTTAAAGACTCAGGGTTTGGTTTCCAGAACCCACATGGTGGTTCACACCCATCTTTAACTCTAGTTTCAGGGGATTTCACCTCCTCTTATGACCTCTTTAGGCATCAGGCACACACATGTTACACAGACATACATGCAGGTACATAAAGCAAAAATAAATAAGTCTAACTAAAAAAATTAAAAAAGGAATTAAGGAAGAAACAAAAGTAAAAATGTAAAACCAAAAATGGCCAAAGACACATACATCTGGGAGCATCAGTTCCATCTAACAGGTATCTTGGAGCAGATTGGCAGGTAGAGACTACTTAGCCTGCGGCTCTGGTTGGCCTATGCCTGNTGATAGCCTATGGCAGGGATCGCTTCCTTTCACTGACTTCTGCTCCTCCTCTCCCCTTCTCCTTCCTCCCCTTTCCTTCTCCTTCCTCCCCTTTCCTCCTCTCAGCGTTTTCCCCAAATTCATCTTTTGGAAAATCATTGCTGCTAGCCCTCTATAAAATACTGATTCCTCAGCCTGGCATTATTCCAAGGGCACCTCTGCAATCTGACCCGAACCTACCTCCCCATGCTTACACGTTTAAATCAAGGTGAGCATATCGAAGAGTTTGGTGAAGCAGCCTGCTCTGCTTCTTGGACAAGCTTTCCAGCTGAGTGCTTTATTCTAGCTTCCCGCCCTCTCTGGGCCTGGGCTGTTTTATTTGGTTTTTACTTAATGAAAAATTCTCAAAAAGAAAAGAAAAAATCTCCATTTTTCTAGGCCCGACTCAAAAATCTTTGCATTCTGAATTTTTCTGCACCCATCAGCCATCATTATCCTGAAAATGAACATCATTCACGCTGTTCCCGTTATTCACAGGCAGAGTAGAAGCTCACTGAGGACAGGCACCGGAAGTCTGGCACTTAGTCCAGTACCCAGCACATAGAAGGTGTTCAAGAAATGTGCAATCCTCCTTGAATTGACCATAGTACATGGGCTGCGGTTTGCTTTCCAGGCCCACTCAGTTTTCCGACGCTACCACCAAGTATGTCGGCTGCCCAAGCTGCCCCCTTGATCTCTCCTCTGCCAGAATCTTTTTTCGCCGTGTTCTTGCCCAGTCCAGAAGACAGGATGTGGGTCTCTCACTGCACTTGTTGAAACCAAATGTCATTTGGTTACAGACACGGGCACACGTGTTCTCCTCCAGCTTTCTTCGGACCCGCCCAAGCAGGCCAGGGGGCGGTTTTTGTTTTTGTTTTCTTCACTAGGGACCGACAACTCGTTTTTCCCGCTACAAGTTGCAAGCCTCTGAAAGCTCCTAGCCGCCTTCTGAACCGGCTTTCTGGAAGCCCCGCAATAATTCAGCCTATTTCCAAGTAGACAAAAGTCACTTCGGCGCCCTGTCCCCCCACCTAGTGGAGAATCCAGGGACTCTCTGGTGCTTCTGGGGCCTGCCTTTGGAACCGAATCCTCACCCGACACGGCGCTTCAATTGCGCTTCTGGCGAAGGTCAGAAATGCGCTCGGCCCCTTATAGTGTTTCCAAGGGAAGGTTCGTACATTAGTGACCGTCCCTGGCAGCTGCCCAGCCTGAGACTTGGAGCTTCACTTGTCATTGGTCAATGGTTGGAGTGACGCAAGGAGGGGCGGGGCCTCATCAGCTGTTTGCGGGATGCCCGGAGCGGGCGTATTTTGGAAACAATACCGCGCGGTGCGCTGTGACCCTCCTCCCGCGCCAGCTCGCGCCCGCAGCNTACCTCCTCCGGGAAGTGGGGAGCGGAGTCGCGGGGCGCGTGGGGGCCCGGGAAGGGTTTGGATTGTGGGCATCTGGGGTGACCATGAGGAGTTGGAGTGCCGGGATGTGGGAACGCGGTGCAGAGCACAAATTTGGGCGTGCTGTTCCAGGCGGGGCTTGCGGGAAACATTTGGAACTAGGAGTTAAGAGTAGGTGGGCAAGTGACCCTAAGATGCACTGCCAAGCGCCCTGAACGCTCTGGCCTCCGTCTGACTCTGGGGTGGGGCCGTGAGTTGTGTATTTTGCCTCCCTGCGGAGTCTGAAGGGTCCTCTTCTCAACAGCTGGAGTTTGCCCCCTCCTTCCCAATCGAGCGTGGGCACCAAGCCCCCCGAGTGCTCGTCACCCTGGACCCTGGCGCAGAGCCCTGGCATCACGACTCGGAGGCTGAGACGCTGTCCTGGAGTCACCCAGGTGTGTGTGCGCTCGTGTGTGCGCGCGTGTGTTCTGAGATTTTAGCCACTACTGAGGTTCAAGGTGTCTGGCTAGTGCCAGCTCCTGAGAAGAGGAGGAGTTTTAATTGAGCATCCCAGTTGGAGCTCTGAGGCTCGGCGATGGCTTCAGTGGACTTTAATCCCTTTGCTAGGAATAAAGCGTCCTCTGACTGTGCTCTCAGGAAGTGCCCTCTTCCTATCATTACCACTTTAGCTCAGGGAAACCGAGGGTCTCTACTTTCCCCCGTTTTATATGTCTTTGCCCAGAACCCCTCGGAGGCACACACCAACCGGAGAGCCACCTGCAGTTCTTGTGCAGAGTGGGAGAGGGTCTCCGCGTTTTTTCAGAGTCATACCCTCTGTCTGCACCTCCCCCACTGTCCAGTCTAAGCAAGGGTTGAACTTTGGGGCTTTGCTGCGAGGGGGAGGGGAGTGATAGGCATCAAAAGAAACACCAAGACAATGACGCCCACTTGTGATTGGTTCTGGAGGGCCCCCACTTTGGTTGGGATTGCCAGCCTGCAGAGAAGGGGTTGAGGGACAGGAGAAGCCCTGCTAGGTGACAGCTCTTGGTCCTTTTATCTGGGAACTTGATTTTTCTGTTGCTGATAAGCTGGTGTTCCCCCTGACCAATCTGAACAATATCCAAAGATCTCTGCTTTGCCATCCTAACAGGCATGGCATCGTTCTCCAGGGAAGAGAGCAGAGAGAGATGAGACTGCAGATAGCTCAGGGATGGGATGCGGTGGAGGGAAGCTGAAGCAACCTCACAGAGCTCGCATTTAGGAAAGGAAGGTTTCTGAACTTAACTGAGATTTCTTTGAAGGCAAGGATTAAAAAAAAAAAGATTTCTTTAAAAACCTACAAACCACTTGGCTTGTCTTTCAAAGGCAAGACCCTGGGGTGCCGGACCTCCTGGGAATCTCTAGCAGAGGCTGAAGGTGACAGAATTTGTTTTTGCATCGCCTTGACCATTCAGGATGCTTCTGGTTGCCCCACGGGCATGCTTGGAAGCTTGAGCTGCTGGGTGACTCCAAGGGCAGAATTTCAAGAGCCGTCAGGTGGAGCGAGAGGAACTTAGCACTAAGAAACAGCCCCACGGTGTAGGTAGTGAGAGAGCGCGTGGCAAGCAGTGGGCTGAATTTCACTTCCTTCTGCGAGGCACATTGTACCTATCTCAGGTTCAGCTCCTGCAGGAATGGGAGGCCGAGGGGGATAAGAATTTGAAGTCATGGAGATTAGTGGGTAGAGCTAGCTGGACACTTTGCTAGAGGCTGATCCCACCCTCGAGGTTAACCTGTGGTGGGCAGACAGCTCTGCTCCACTGGAAGAGAGCTGAGCCAGGCAGCTGGAGTGACTAGCTTAAGGTCCCCTGTTCCAGGACACTCTCACCACACCACAGAGCCTGTTTGTTGTGTTGTGCAAGGAGGGGGGTGGAGATGTGCAGGAGGGTGGGGCTTAGCACGTTAGGAGGGAACCTGGCGGCTCTACAATTGCTGGCTTTTGTTTTTGCTGCTGAGTCTGGAGTTCAGCTCAGACTTAGGCAAGAGCTTGGAGGTTCCTCCTTAGTGTGTGTGTGTGTGTGTGTGTGTACATGTACATACATATGTATGTTGTGAACACTTTGTACAGTTAGTCACTGTCCCTTTCTGTGCCCCCACAGTCACTTATAGAAATTAGTCTTGCTTATATTTTCCCAGGTACCCTGTGGTAGCCCCTGATCGTACCCCTTGCTTACAGCCCTCAGTGTCAAACTTTGTGACCAGCCTAGGTCAGAGGGGGTGGGGCAAGGTGGCTCTGGTGGGTGCAAGGAGGAGGTATGGAGGGGCCCTGACCATTGGGGTGGTCCACACTTTAGGGGTGATTATCACCCTTGACAGTGTTTTATTACCGAGTGGTGTATCATCAGAAGCTGGCTTGGTTCCCTCAAAGAAGAAGAATGGGAGAGGAAGGAGGGAGGAGAATCCTTGGTCTGGCCTCAGTAGGACAGCATTCCAGATGCTTCCATTGTTCTCTGACAGGAGAGATGGAGCCATCTCAGTGTGTGGAGGAGCTGGAAGATGATGTGTTTCAGCCAGAGGATGGGGAGCCAGGGACACAACCTGGGAGCTTGCTCTCTGCGGACCTGTTTGCCCAGAGCCAGCTGGATTGTCCCCTCAGTCGGCTTCAGCTCTTCCCCCTCACCCACTGCTGTGGTCCTGGACTCCGGCCCATAAGCCAGGAAGACAAGGCCACCCAGACCCTCAGCCCAGCTTCCCCAAGCCAGGGTGTTATGCTGCCTTGTGGGGTGACAGAGGAACCCCAGAGACTCTTTTACGGTGAGTGCTCTTAGCCTTAGAGATTGGGGGAAATGAGGGGACTTTCCCTTGCCAAACCTGCTGGTTACTAGTTCCTTCCCCAAACTGAACAGCCAGGGTTATCTATCCATCCTTCAACCTTCTTCACCTTGCTTGGACCCCCAAAGGACAAATTGCTCTGTTCCTTCTGTTGCTTCCTGGAGGGATCCTTGGGTCCATGCAGTCTCCTTCACATCCTCATATCTTTTCTGTGGCTCTGCCTTTTGGGCCCCAGTGCCAATCTGTCTTTCATGAAGTGGAAGGACTATTAACTGTGTGTCACTGTTGACACTCAAGGAAAAGCCCAGCCAGTTCTTATACGGAAGGTTCCTGAAGACAGAAGGTGGCTTTGAGTTGTCACTTGGGACTTTCTGTGCTTGTAAGGGGAACTGGAGAAAGAGGTTGGGCCTGCCTGGGATCAGCGCCAGAGGAGGGGCTGTTCCTAAGGCTAAATCAGACAAGACCCCTTCATTTGTGGGCTTAAATGGTTTGTTTTATGAGAAATCTGCCCTCCTCTGGCAAAAGGGCAGGATTAGACACTTGGTCTGTTTTCTTCTTTTAGCACACTGGCCTGTGGAGGGAGGGTAAAGGCTCAGAGGTCATCCTGCTGTGTCTGCGGGAGCAGACTGAGAAGCCGCTGCGCTTAATCTCAGAGAGAACTGCCCATAGGGCACTTCTGGAAAAGCAGTTCTGGCGGGAGTCTGAGAAGCTGGAGGAGGCCGGCTTCGGGCTGGAAGAGGGAGGAGGCAGGAGGTGGCAGGCGCCCCCAGCGGCCATTCTGGTGCCAGCACTCGGTGAGCCGACTTGGCTGCTATGTGAGCCTCAGGAGTTTTCTCACTGGCTTTTCTGCTGCTGCTCTCTCATCTTGAGTGCTGAGCCCAGCTTTCCTTAACTGTACTAGAAAAACGAAGACACTTTTGATTTTTTTGTTTTGTTTTGCTTTTCTCTGCTTTGCTCAGCCCACGAACTCTGGAGAGTTTTCCCAGAGAAGAGCTTCAACCTGCCACTACACGAATAATAATCGAGGTCAAGTGTAGCTTGATAAATGACAGGTTATTGGCGTGTTCGTCATACACATTAGCACCTGTGCTATGCTATGGTCCTGAGAGTGGAGAAGAAGGCAGGGTCTATTTTCTTTTCTGTTTTTCCAGTGAGTGTATGTGAGTGATTGAATCTAAACCCTCGAGTGTGTTAAATATTCAACTACTCCTAAGCTACACTCTCAGCCCTTGTACCAACTTTTATACCCTTGGGCAGCTCTCCAAGTTTGGCAGAATGCCCTGGTAAAGGCAGGCAGGCTGCTTCCTCTTCCTTCTATCATAAGGTTTACCAGTAACTCCAGGTCTTGACATGGAGAAGATGTGCTAGGGATAGAAAATGCTGAGCTGTGGCTCCTCTGTCTTTGCAGGCAATGCTGGCTACAGG
>LOEQ01001193.1:219628-231326 GCA_001685075.1 Bramus lutescens
CAGAGGACTCCCCGCCACCCCGGCCGAGAAGTGGCTGTTCTAGGCTGCCCTTTCTTCCTTGGCAGCACTGACATCCTGTTAGTACTACTGATGCCTGTGCTGAGAAAGCCCTTGGCAAGGAGTGTGTCTTTCCCTTTCCGCTTTGCTATGTTGCTAATCATGGGGTGTCTGGGCAGGGCCTCACTGGATCCCTGGATGACCCTTTGGGTGTCAGACCCCAAGTCAGCTTGAAAGCCTTGAAACCTGAACCCAACTGCCTCTGGCTACTGTGAGCTGTCTCAAAATAGGAAGGCTGGCCTGTCCCAAGGACTATATGAGTCTGGACAGGAGCTGGTGCTTGGGGGGGCAGAGGCAGGCTGGTGAGCAGAATGTGTCCAGGCTTCTCAGTGCTGCCACCAGGCCCAAGGGCAGATGTATAGTTTCTCATTTAATCAGCAGAGCCCTTGTTTATAGAACACAGGCTCCGAGAAGCCAAGCACTGCGCCTGAGTTACTCTTTAAGTGGCTGCAGTCAGAGTTGCAAAGTTTAGGTTGATTCTAAAACCATGATGCTTTCTACCTCACCATCCCTGCTTCTTGGCAAACACGTACCAAGAGGGCAAGGATGTGATGGGGCTGTCATTTATCACCCTCCAATTTGACTCATGATACTTAATTCTGGTCTCTTGATTTCTTCCTCATGAAGTTGTAAAGTAAGTGAGAACAAGATTATTCTGAGCCACCTTTGAATCCCTCATAGCTTGTAGCTAGCTCTATGGGCTCCATTGAACCTCAGTGGCTTTAGCAAAAACATCTTCCCACCTTGTGCGTCATGGAATTTTCCTAAGGTTGCCATATCATTGTTCCTCTTCTCAGCCACAGGCTCTTTCCTTCAGCCTTAGCCTGGAGTAGTTTCACAGTGTGACAGGAGAGTGAGAAGGACCAGTGTGCAGACCCCTCTGTGACACAGACCGTGCAGTTCTGCATTTTGAAGTAAACGAGTGTGGTTTCAAAACATGGTCTGAGGTCCTAATTTCAGTCAGTCTCTCGTTCTGTTTGATCCCCAGTCAGCGCTGCCTCTGAAAGGGTTCTTGTTTTCTGGTCCACATCATCCTTTCTGAACAGTTAATGATCTGGAAACAATGTCTTTAGGCACACTGGGGAGCAAGCAGTTCTGTGATGATTCTCTTTGCACAGGTAATACTATTTGCATAACGTGAGTAAACTCTGCAATTTTATTTTTTCTAAGACAGGGTTTCCCCGTGTAGCCCTAGTGGTTGTTCTGGAACCAACTCTGTAGATCAGGCTGGCCTTCCCTGTGTAGCCCTTCCCTGTATAGCTCTGGTTGTTCTGAAAGTAACTCTGTAGACCAGGCTGTCCTGAACTCAGAGATCAAAGGTCTGCCCTACTGTGCCCAGCTGATACATATATTTTACTGTTTTTGTTTCAGGCTCATTGATATTTTGCGTAGATGTATGTCTGTATGAGAGTGTCAGATCCCTTGGAACTGGAGTTACAGACAGGCATGAGCTGCCGTGTGGGTGCTGGGAATTGAGCCCCAGTCCTCTGGAAGAGCAACCAGTGCTCGCTTTCTTTCTTTTTTCTTTCTTTCTTTCTTTCTTTCTTTCTTTCTTTCTTTCTTTCTTTCTTCCTTCCTTTCTTTTTCTTTTCCTTTGGTTTTTGAGACAAGATTTCTCAGTGTAGCCCTGGCTGTCCTGGAACTATCTCTGTAGACCAGGCTGGCCTTGAACTCAGAGATTCACCTGCCTCTGCTTCCCAAGTGCTGGGATTAAAGGAATGCACTACCACCACTCGGTGCTCTTAATCTTGCTGAGCCATCTCTCCAGCCCTGACACTGCAATATATTAAGGAAAGAAAGGTTTTATAGGATTGGAGGCAACTTAGAAGTAGAGTACTTGCCTGACATTCCCAAGGCTCTGTGTTTGATTCCTAGCACTGTAAGTAAATAAATGGGTTTCTTGTATCAGCTTGTATGGCTGTTTTGCTTGCATGTATGTCTATGCACCACATGAGTGCATGCCTGCTGCCCTGCGTGTATGTCTGTGCACCACATGAGTGCATGTCTGCTATCCTCAGAGGCCAGAAGAGGGCATCAGATCCCCTGGAGCTGATTATGAGCTAGGAATTGAACCCAGGCCTTCTGCAAGAATAAGTGCTCTTAACCTCTCCAGGCCTTTTCCCTCCCTCCCNCCTCCCTCCCTTCTTTTCTACCTCCTCTCCCTCCCTTCCTCCTTTCCTCCCTCCCTCCTTCCCTTTCTCCCTCCTCCCCTTCCTCCCTTTTTAAAAAGAATAGCTTGGGATTCAGAAGTCAGGGGTTTGAGTAACTCATCATCAAATTTGCTTAGGATGATTTTGTGGAGGTCTTTCTTCCCCATCCATAAAACAAGGTTGGTAACACCCTCCTGTCCTGTGACCAGCTGAAGAGATCTGAAAACACTTTTTTTTCTCTGTGATGGTACAAATTGCTGTTTGGTAAATTTGCTTTTCAGGTGGTAGACCTTTTGAAAACCTCTTCTGATCCTTTGGGTGACTTAGCTCTGCGGGAGCTTCTGGAGCCCTGGTGACACATGAAGCCCCCAGAGGGCAGGAATTGAATCTGAACTGGGAGAGGCAATGGGAGATTCTTATCCAGAGAGGGCCAGGAGCATGCTTTGTACTTAAGGCAGAGGCCCCGTGGGACCAAACAGAGTTTGATATGTGTAATCTAACTGTGTCAGATAGTACAACTAGCTAGATTTCACTCTGTTTCTTTTGGCCTCTCCCAGACAAGAAGCTGAATCTATCACATAAGGGACATCTCTTCCCCCGGGGAAGACTAGGCAGGAATCCTGGCTTTAGACAAGGGGTGGGGGTGGGGGTAGGGTGGGGGGAAGGGTGGTCCCAGATTCCCCCTTTAAGTATGACACTTCTGCCCTCAGCCCCCTGTGCACAGGTTGGGATGCACGGTGTGGCTTCCAGCCTCCCTCCTCCACTGCACAAGTGACCAAACATTCTGTCGTTCACAGCAGGGCTTTAGAAACTTGTGTGTGATATCTGCCCTTCCCGACCATAGCAGGGAAGAGAGATGGACCCCCGGTTGCTCTGAGGTGACTCATGCTCTCTCAGCTTTCTTCTTTCTTTTTTAAACATTTGGGGTTTTGCTTATGTGTGCCGTGGAGGTCAGAGAACAACCTGCAGGAGTCTCTCCTTCCACTATATGGAGTCCAGGTTTTTTGTTTATTTTGAGACAGCCCTGGGTGGCCTGGAACTTGCTATGTAAACCAGGCATGTGGAGATACACCTGTCTGTGTCCCCTGAATGCTGGAATTAAAGGCGTGTGCTGCCATGCCCCGTGGGTCCTAGGAATTGAACTCAGACTATCAGGTTTGGCAGCAGGCACCTTGATCCAATGAGTCATTTAGTCAGCCCCCTTGAACATTTGCTATTCGTTCCCTCCACTCTTGGGTTTAAATCTTGGTGAGTGGGCGGAGGAGGAGGCTTTGGGATGTTTCATTCCCTATTCCCAGTCTCTCATCTTTGGGTCACTCCTTTGTGGTTTCTGCAAGCTCCCAGCCTGAGGCACACATGCCCTGCCTGGGAGAGCTGGGCCCTGTTCCAGGGGTTTGCCCTCAGTGATGGATTTGTATGCTGGGTGCTGGGCCAGGTACCTCAGACTCAGAGGCCCACAGACTTTTTCCTGGTTCCCCCTTTCTTCTCCCTCCTATGGAAGGACTTGTGCTCTCTGCTGTTTTTGTGTCTTTGTATCCTTCATCCTGTTTGCTAGAGGCTGACTTCCTTCCTGCACTGTTTCTCTCTGGCTGCCTTGCAAGTCCTTTTTCTTTCCTTTCTCATTAGTCTCTTTTGTTTGACTTGTAGAAATATTTTGTTTATTGTTACTCCTTGTAATCAGGGTGATCTTTGACTCTTGGTGTGTGGGAGCTTGCTTTCCATTTTGGGGTGTGCAGGAGAGACCTAAGTGCAGTATTCCAGGCTTGGTTTGTGTCCTGGGAGTGTTCAGAGTCTGGGGACTGGCTCCAGCCCTCCCTAGCCAGTGTCTACGCCTGCCCGGGCACTACTGGGGTGGCTGACAGGACCGAGTCCTTGGCACCGTGCTGTATTCCTGAAGGCAATTGCGGTCACAAACTCCTTGAGGTTGGAAAGTACCTCAGTGGTTTCCAAAAGCCTGCCCGTGGTCTGGCTGCTGCAGAAGCACCTGGGCAGGATCTACGTCTGGCTTGGCCATCAGGGCAGGACATTGGTTTAATGGAAAGAGGTTAAAAAGGCACTGAAGAAGGTGCCAAACTCTGAAGTGTTTTCTTCTAGGCCATAGGATCACTAGCGGCTTTTAAATTCTCCTTTGGAAGGACTTGTGCTTATATTTTATGATGGTTTTACACTGAATATGTATTGATTTTATTATTTAAAGACATGATAAATTTTCCTTCTGACCTTCCTTTCTTCCCTCCGTCCTTCCTTCCCTCCCTCCCTCCCTCCTTCCTTCCCTTTATTTTTGTAATACTGGGGATTGAACCCTAGGCAAGTGGTCTATCATTGAGCTATGTTCCCAGCTGCTTTCTGCTTAAAAAATATTTTTGCTATTTTTAATTATTTATGTGTGTCTTAGTGTAAGGGTTTTTATTGCTGCAAAGAGACATCATGACCACAGCAATTCTTATAAAGAAAACATACAGGTTCAGTCCATTATCATCATGGTGGGGAGCTTGGTGGTATGCCAGCCAAGGTGGTGCTGGCTATATCTTGACCAGAAGGCCACAGGAAGTTGACTGACAGTCACACTGAGGGAATCTTGAGCAAAACAGAACTCAAAGCCCACCCCACAGTGACACACTTCCACCAACAAGGTCATGCCTCCTTTGAGGGGACATTTTCTTTCAAACCACCGCAGTATGTTTATGTCTTTGTGGGGTTAAGTGCATGTGGATGTAGGTGCCCTTAGGGATCAGAGAATCAGATCCCCTGGAGCTAGAGTTACAGATGGTTGGGAGCCACTGGTACGGGTGCTGGGAACCAAACTTTGGTCCTCTGCCAGAGCAGTGCACACTCTTGATCGCTGAGATATCTAGCCTGTCTGCCTCCTCACTGAGTTTGTTCAGTATGGAAGCTCCTGGGCCCCTTCCCTGGACATTCTGACCCTGTTAGCATCAGTGTGGCTGGAACACTCACTCATCTTTTGACACAGTTGGGTTCAGAAGTTATGGATCTAATAGAGCACCAGTTTTTTTTTTCACAAACAGGCTAGTGAGAGATCCAGCCAGACTCCGATGCCCGATTTGCCAGGTCAGGAGCCTGAAAACTCAGGGCAGCCTGGCTTCTGCTCAAAGGCCAGGCTGTATGCACCACCATCTGCACTCAGGCTTGGCCCTGCCCTTCGGAAGTCTTCATCCTGACTCACAGATGCTTCACCAGCTCACAGATGCTTCTCTGACTCTAAAGGATGGGGTGGGATTGTTTCCTTGCCTCGCTCCCACAGGACCTGGGGGCCCAGGAAGTATCTATCCTCTGAGCAGATGACCTCCATGGATGGAACTGGGGAGAAATCAAGGCATACGGAGATACGATTGGTGCAGATAGTGGATCGTAGGATCCTGAGCTCCTTCCTTGGCCATCTTGCTGTTTTGAGATAGTGTAGTGAAGGGATGGATGGTGGGTCTTCTCTGACACAATGAAAGATGGCTGATGACATATATCATATAGTGATTGTAGGTAGGGACGTCCCTCTGGGTTCTAGCCTGTCCCTGCCACTTACTAGATCTGGGATGGCTGGGTTAGATCTTTGGTTATCTCATCTGTTAAGGGCATGATAACAGACTCATTTCATAGGGTTTAGGGAGGTGATGGGTTTTTACCCTAAATAGAAGAATGCTTTTTATCCTGTGCTGTACCTCAAAATCCTGGGTATCTTGTTGAAAATGCACATTCTAATTCAGTGGGTCAGCCAGCATTTCTAGTGAACTTCCCTGGTGGTGATGCTGAGGCTGCTGTCCTGGGGACCACACCTCAGGAAGCAGAACTGTAGAACCCTCAGTATGGGACCACCACAATTTGTTGAAAACCATAGTTGCTATTGTCACTGGGCTTTGTCAGACAGGTACCTGAGGAGACTCACAATGCCGGCAGGCCAGCCTCTCGAACTCCAAGGACTCGTCTTTTCCCCGGGGTCTCCTGTGCCACTCGTGACCTTTGCGCCTGTCGTAGGCAGCAGCTGGGGAGGCCTGGTGGAGGGACTTCTCCCAGCTGCTGCAGGCCTGGGTCTCTAGCTCTGCAGCTGAAGTTCAGGCTGCTCCACTGGAACCAGACTTTGTTAAACTGCGCGTGTTTCCTCTTTTCCACTCATCTTTGTTTACAAAACAGGAGGAAGCCATCAGTCTCCCCAGCTCCTGCTGCCAGGCTTCCCTTAACCCACTCGGCAGGCACTATGCCTCCGATCTGCTCGCTTGTTCTCCACACTCCCGGGACTCCACCATTGCCGTGGATGTGGGGTAGTCTGTGTCAACCTTAGCTGGACACTACATTTCTCTTGGTGGCTGAGGGCAGTGGGGAGGAGACTCACAACCTGCTTGGTTTCCTGGGGGAAACCTGGGGCTGGATGGAACTTCAAAGCTCCCGGAGTCCAGGAAACCTGGGCCTGTGACCTGCTTGTCTTACTAACTTACTCTACATGCGAGTAGGAGTTGCCTGGTAGGAGCTGATGGCTATGGTTAAAGACACCCTGAGAGGCCCCCACCACCCCCACCCTGGACAACCTCAATCCAGCCTGGGCTGGCCCCCTCTCTGCACACCAGGCTTTTATCCCCCTGTCCACTAAGAACCCCACAGAGAGGCCCCAGCCTATCCTCCTCCCCTGGCAGACAAGGAGAGAACAAAGACTACCTCTTCCAGCACTCCCTTGTCCCCTTCAGGCCTCTGCTGGCCTCTGGGAAATGGTACCTGTGTGGACAGGACACCAGCCAGAAACCTTTGTGCTTCTGACCTCTGAACTTTGCCTCCTGGCTTCCCAGCCTGACAGTAGGACCTGGGATAACCTCCAGAGCTGGTGCGCATTCTTTGTTTTTGTTTTGTTTTCAAGTGTGTTCTTGCTTAAGGTTTAATTGGCTCCAGTCAGTAGGAAAGAGCTCCAAGAGGGATTATTTATGGCTTACTGTCAAAAGCAGCTATAAAAAGGGCAGCCCAGAGCTGGGGATGCTGAAGGGGGAGAGGGCAGGCACTCTCTCACACAAGTGTGTGTGTGTGTGTGTGTGTGTGTGTGTTTGTACTGGATGAAATCAGTTTTTTGCTGCCTCAGCAGTGTGGTTTAAATTGAAGATTAACCCTTTGACCTTCACAGTGTCAAATCACTTGCAGATGGAGGCTCCCCCCTTCCCTCTCTTGTTCTCTGTGTTCCTTTGGAATGGGGGAGAGGGAGGGACTTCTTGTCTTTCTTGCTCAAGCAAGATTGTTGTTCATGCAGCTGAGGTTTGGGGGGCTCAGGAGCCAATCTGATTAAAAGCAGTACTTGGCTAAACTCTGGAAAAGTCCTGCGAGCAGGGGGGAAAGTCTGATCCTCCCGTTACTGTTCACACAGCCTAGCTGAGTGTTTCCCAAACTGCAGTTGTCTTTGGAGTTTTGTCCCGTGTCCCCCCAGTTTGCTAGACGGCATAACAGTGCCAGTCTGAGGTCTGGCAATGGGAGCTTGTTTAGGAAACAGTAAGGAACCCATGGTCTAGGCTGGTGCCTGGCACCTAACGCTCATCTCTTTCCCTTACAGCACCAGGAGAATCGAGACCGTGCATGGTGGCAGGTCTTCCTCTTCCTGCAAAACCTGGCCTTGAACAGAGAAGAAAACAGGGAAGGTGTGGGTCCCTGGTGAGGCTGGGTGGAGGATGAAGCACCAGAGTACAGTCTGGAACAGGACAGACATCTGGGAGGACGGACGCTATCTTGTCAAGTTTTGTTATTTTTAACTTTCATTTCCTGTTTGTATATATAACATACCCCAGTGAGATCTCCTTCCCCTGTTCAGAACCTGCACTGGGAATGGGGGCTTTGGTCAAACACTGCTGAAGGAGAGACGGCCGTGGCTGCTGGTAGAGTTCTGAAGGCTCTGACGATGACCAGTTGGTGATGCTCTCCAGGAAGTAGACTGAGGCTTTCCTACTGGAGCTGGTTAAGAAATAGGAGGTCAGGTTAGACTCCCAGTCTCACCAAATGTGTCAGCCTCCCCTCACGCCTGATTGAAACACAGCTCTAACCCACCAGGACCTTGCCCCGGATGTCCTGGCTAAGAACAGCAATGCCTTGGCTAGCCAGCCCTACATCTGGGTTCCCACTTGGCTCAGCCAGTGCCCACCGCATGGGCTCAGGGATTCTTATCCAGACCCGTCACCGCCAGAAGACCTCAGGGAGGGTCGGACTTCTTTAAGAACCTCTCAAAGGTGCCTCAAAATGGAATCAAGCTTGACAGGCCTCAAGTCTGTCTTGGTCCCCCATGGAAGCCCCTTGATTGGTCCCAAGGTGCAAACTACTGCCACCTTTGCTGCCTGGGTGTCAGCCGTGTGTGAGCCGAGTCGCTGGTCAACCATCGTGTTGTGCCCAGGAGCCTGTGCCTTTGTCAGCTGTTTTCAAAAGACCCTGCCAACTACTGGACTGGATTGGACTACCACCCACCTCAACAGCCACACTTCTAGATGGGGTGGGTTCACAGGGGATCCGCTGATCAGTCAGTCCCAGGGTCTAACTCTTGGTTTCCTTGGAAACGTGTACCTCCTCCCCCTTATCCCCATTCCTTTTTCATACCTAGTAGGATACAGGAAGAAGCTGGCACAGTGACTTTACCAGCTGAAAGGTAACTTTTGAAGTAACAGACAATGTTTAGAACATGGAGCTGGCAGAGCTGGGTACACATTTCCTATCTTCCTTCAGCTTCCAGCCAGGCCAGAAGAGAGAGTTCCTGAACCCAGCAGAATCTCAGCTTCCTTCTCTCCCTGCTGTGGTACTCAGGGAGGGGACTTAAAGCGGCTGACCTTCATCACAGGGTGTCTCCTAACCCGATACCTGGAGATCAAATCGTAATTTTTACATATATATATGGAAAGACATTGGTGCTAAAGACGAGGCTCAAAGAAAGGTGGCTTCCCCGAGTAAAGAAGACTCTAGGGTCGTGCAAGGAATTTGCAGGAGGAACTCAGAGTAGAGCAAATTGAACAAGCCCAGTAACTCTCATTTCTGCAGAGAGGTGGGGGTGGGGCTTCAGTCCTGTAGAAGGGCAACTGACCCCCAGGGTGTGCACAAGGGTATGAGGGGTTTGTAGAGGCTGAAGTCCGGCCTGTGCTCTACTCTCTAGGCTGTGTGTTAGGCTGGATCTGCTCACTTAGGGATGTCTTTCCTAATTTACTCAAAGGACTATATGCACTAACAGTGGGCCTCCTGAGAAGGCCCTCAGAATACTTATATAAGCCTTTGTGTTTTTCCGCTCAGACGATCTGGAGATATTACCTCTTCTTGGCCACAATCATTTTCTCAGGGTGTATACCATGGTCTATCTGCTAAGAAGTGGGTTCCTGTTTGCAAGGAGAAGGGACCTAACTAATGAGTATGAAGGCTGGTTCTGGGGTGCACTAACCATTGTAAAGCCCAGCCTTCTTATATCGCTCCCATGCAGTTTAGATGTGGGGGGGTTCCACTTTCTGGGATCAAGGCTATGACAGGCAGGCTTCTGGTATGTGTGTGATACATGTGCTGTGGTACATGCGTGCCCCCGCCCCATATGGAACCGTGTACATCAGTCATCTTTAAACCTCTTAGCAGACTTTACATTCAGAGACCTTTGCCAGGTGCGGGCTAGGTGCCCTGTGATCTGTCCTGAGAACTGAGCCCAGAGTTTGACCTGAGCGTTGAGTCTGGGGCCAGGTGGAAGCTGGTCAGAATACACTGTCTCCACTTTGGGCCTAGCCAGGACCAAACTCACTAACTTGGGCAAGCCAGGGTGAAATTTAAACCCTCCTTTATCTTCCTCCAACCTGAATCCAGACTGGGGTTGAAGCTCAATAGTAGAGTACTTGCCTTGCAGTCCAAAGACCCTTGGACTATAAAGTAGAAATAAACAAAAATACCACCACCATCACCATAAGCCCTAGGAGGTAGCTGGTAGCCCAGCCCCAGGAGGCAGAGGTTCCCCCTGGCTGGTTGCTTTAATTGGCCAGTGATCTCTGCCTGGTGAATTGGCTTTATAGTCTCTCAGTCCAGCTCCAGGCCAGCCAGCCCGCCCGCCCCTCCCCATTGCCTCTCTCCAGCTCCAGGAGCCTGACTGTCTCTAGTGAGGAGTGGAGATTCAGATTTAGAGAGAATGTCTGGCCTGTGTGATGACCTGTAACTGGCTGAAGGCAGTGGGCTTTTGTGGTGTGCTGAGAATGGGGGTGGGAGAAAGACTGGAAAACCCAGTGTAGAAATGCCCTAGAAGGACACAAGCCCGTATTCAGGAGCCAAACTGCTCTCCTAATTCACAATTCTCAGTAGGCATTTCTAGAAGCCACTGAACAGATCTGGAAAGGAGCATCCCCCTAGTCAAGTTACTGACTCCCCAGTGAGGCTGNGCCCTGTCTAAGTCTGGCTGTGTAGTTGTCCCCAGTGGCCTTGTCTTGCTCAATCAGAGGTGGAAAAAGATCACCTCCCGGTGACCTCCCTCAGGCCCCAAGGGGTGGGCTGTGTCCAGAACTATGTGGCAAAGCTTGTTTCCAGGGCCTAGAGAGGCCCAGCTGGCTTGCCTAGCAGCCTCAACCACAAACCCAAGCCCAACCCTGAGCATTGCGGGGAGTGGGTATTGGGACAGTCTGGCCAGAACCCCCGCCTGCCCCAAGCTTTCCAGGAAATAGGTAGTAAACTCACTATGACCATCCTGGTCAGCGAGGAGAAAAGTTCTCTGAGGAGAGCATTCCTTTCTGGGGACTTGATAGGGAGTGGGGTATGGGTGCACGGTGTAGCCAAAGCTGTCGGTCTTCATGGCTCTGCTGGATTTTGAGGAATCAGTACTGTGTCTGCCATCTTCCTGGTGGGGCACACTGGCTCCGTGAAGATGAGGACCTCTGGAGGCAGGCTATCGTGGCCTGTTACCCTGGTAGGACAGGGTGGACCAACAGGCATTCAAAATTTCCTGGGGTTCCTATGAGCTACAGGCCTGAGGGCCAGAGCCTCAAGGGAACAGCAGAACAAAGCTGGGCTCTTCCATGGATGCTCGCTTTGACCAAGGTGCTATGAGGTGTGCGGCCTCAGCCTTGCCTTGCCCTTCCTTCTACAGGTGTCTGATGGTCCACCCCATCTCTGGGTCCACAGGAACTGACGGGGATACCCAGTGAGATGTAGCATTTCATTCGTCCCCAGTTTGGTTGCTCTGGGGTCTGGGCATTTTGCCTTAAGGAGAGGAATGGGGACCATTATTTTTTAACCTGTACATAATATTTGGCTTTTTGTTGTTGTTTGTTGTTCTTTACTTGTATACATGTGTAAATATCCTCTCCCTCATCAACTGGTACAATTTTTAATAAAACCATTTCAAGCAAATCTGTTCTTTATTTTTCTAAGATGTGGTAAAAATGCAAGAAGGGGCATCAAACACTCTTAATAATGTGTTTCTTCCCCGGCATCCTGAGTTACCCTAGAGGTGTTGTGTGCTTGCTACACTGATGTAGGAGGGTCATCTGTCTATGTGTTACTTTCATTGGTTAATA
>LOEQ01001193.1:292575-305111 GCA_001685075.1 Bramus lutescens
CTCCCAAGTGTTGATATTAAAGGCGTGTGCCACCAAAAACTTCAAATTTTTAAAAATTAGAAAAAATGTATAGAAGTATAGGCCTGTAAACAAACTGACCTCTTTTTTTTTTAAGTGAAGAGTTTTATTTGAGATAAGGAAATGGGAAGGAAAGAATGGGGGGGGGGTGGACAGAGAAAATCCTGACCTAAATTTTTTTTTTTTTTACAGCAGAATCTTCTATGTGGTTATGCTTCCCTAGCTGGGATGAAGGTTTGCTTGGGAAACACATGGTACTGTGGGTAAGAGCCTAGATTACACTAGTCTGCTAGGCTCAGGTCCAGGCTCTGATATTTGGTGGCTTAATGGTACTAGCTAAATTCCCAATGCTATCAGACAGACACAATTACTAAGAAAACGTAAGACCTTTTCCCAGTTTTCCTCTGACAGGACTATAGGAGTCTCAGTGCAGAACAGTTCCCGTGGCTTACCTCTAATGATAAAAACTGTAAGATTGTTTCTTTCGGTAGGTCTACCTGTTAACACACAGAAATGTGTATCATTTACTAAGAACTCTTTAGCAGCACTCACAGACTAGGGACCATGCTGTCATCGTGTGGATGATAAGGATAGGGTTGCTATGAATGCTGTGAGCCCCCCATGATATGCGTGTGTGTAGGCACACGTGTATGTGTGCAGGCCCAGGGCTGACACGGGAATTACTGTCAGCTGCTGTTCCATCCTCTTTGAGGCAGTGGAATCCAGAGCTGACTGATGTGCCAGTCTGTGAGCCAGGGCTGTGAGGTCCCGTCTCTGCCTTCTGAGGTTGTAATCTTAGGCATTTTTGTGGGTTCTAGGGATCTGAACTCTCGTCCTCATGCTTGCGTGGCAAGTGCTTTAACCATAGAGCCATCTCTCTGGCCCTAAAGCAGACTTTAAATGGACTGTGAACTAACAAGGACTTGAGACTGGATTTTCAGACTTCACATCCACCACACCCCAGAGGTCAAGCTGCCACATGTGCTTAGTAAGGCCTGAATGTGAGTGTGGCCTTAAGGAAAAAGAAGAGAAAGGAAAAATACACCAACCACCTTCTTTTCCTCCCAGTTCTGTCTAGCTTTAGGCTGCCTGTCACATCAGGAACAGCCAGGTCTGACTCCAGATACAGCTGATAGCAACAACAACAACAACAATAACAAAAAAGCCCTGAATTCTGTGGCTACACTAGACAGTGCAGACAGATGCTAGCTTCAAATTGTTAAAGAAAGTGACTTACAGCCAAAATTTCAATTTCACTGCTTTTCTGATGTAAATTGGCAAGGGTAGTCTGAAGTCGGGTTTGTACCTAATAAGAAAATGGAGTTCAGAGCACGTTAAACCAAGCCATCTATCCTATTTCCTGTTCCAGAAAACAGCAGGGCAACAAAGCCAGGGTTAGAAAGGATTCCGATAGAACACAAAGATTTGATACACGCTGGAGGGACTTGTTATCTTCCCAAGTAGCATACCACCACAGCTGGTTTACAGATGCTCTTAATAGTGGGCTGTGGTGGCAGAGGCAGGCGGATCTCACTAAAGCTTTGCAGAGATATAAACAAAAATGTAACACCTCAGAGACTTCTGAACACAAAACACCACTGTTCAAACTGAAATGATTATTATTTTTTTGAAAATAGAGTTGGCTGGGTGGCACATGCCTTTAATCCCAGCACTTGGGAGGCAACTCTGGAAGTTCAAGGCCAGCTTGTCCAGGACAGCCAAGGCTACACAGAAAAACCCTATTTCAAAAAACCAAGGGAAAGAAAAAACAAAACCTAAAACAGCAGCAACAAGACCCACAAATGCTCTTCCCATCGTCTCCCCTTAAGTTTATGTCATTCTCCTGTCACCTGCAACACTGAATTTGCCATCTCTCCCGTTCGTCCTTTGTTCTATGAACTCACAGTGAACATGTTTCTAAGGTTACACACATGGCTTTAGTGCAGGCACACAGCAGACACCGAGACCATGTTCAGAACGAGAAACTCACTCTTGTGACTGCACTAAAATGCTCTTATTTAGAAGAGAAACAAGCCACTTCCAGCTACCACGGGTCATCTGTTGACAGCTGCTGCCTAGGGTAACATCTTTGGTGGACAAATCGGCTGAATTATGGCACCAGAGATGGTCTGCTGACATCTTCAGAGCAAAAGGTTAAATAAATCTTATATTTCCTTCCTGTTGTTTTCTTTTCTGTAGCTCTTGTTAGAAAGCTAAGGACACAGGGCTGGAGAAATGGCTCAGTGGTTAAGAACACTGGCTACTCTTCCAGAGGACCCAGGTTCGGTTCCCAGCACCCACATAGCCACTCAGAAATCATCTGCAGCTCCATTTCCAGGGGATCTAATGCCCTCTTTTGGCCTACAAAGGCAAGAATCATGTGGTGCACAACATACATGCAGGCAAAACATTCACACACAAAATAAAACCTAGCGAAAAAAGAAAAAAAAGCCAAGGAAAGGTGGATGTGATGTACCTGAATCTCATGCCGCTTCCTGGTGCTGGCTGACAGCTTTTCTGGGGATATAATACTCACGGTGGGGACTACTGTTGTTCCATGGATTTCAAACAAACCTAAGGCAGAAAGTTTCATGTTATATAGCCTTTATCTGAGCCCAGTTTCTAGAGCATAGCAAATATAAAGAACTCTATTAGTGTACATCTGGTTATGGTTCTAGGGGCTAGAGCATATCTGGGCCTTCTCTTGTCTCTTTGAGACAGGGTTTTGTTCTATCCAAATATTTATAGACCAGGCTGGCCTCAAACAGCACCCTTTGCCTCAGTCTCCTGAGTGCTAAGATTATAGGTATGTGCCACCGTATCTGGCTTGAGATACATGTCTTCAATCCTTTGTACGGAGGAAACATCCACATTTCATGTGTACGGCAAACAGGGAAATGAAGGTTAAATCACACGTATGACTGCAGTGGTGAGCCAGACTAGGATTAGAGGGTATTCTGAGCCCAGGCTGAGTTAGTGCATCCAGGATGTTGGGGCACAGCTCATGTAGTACAACCTTGTTGTCATGTTCCTTTAAAAGGTATTTTCAGTGGGAAGGTCAGCCTTAGTTCCTATGTGCTCAGTGCAGACAACACAGCATTATTCTTAACGCTTGGATTCCAATTAGTAATTATACCTGAAGCATTAGAAAATGACCCCTTCAGAGTTTGTACAGCAAGATTATCAGAAGCTTCTCTAAAAACAAGCAAACAAACAATTAGGAAATCATCAATAAGGCAGAAAGCAACTCAGATAAGGGTGCACTCACAGCATGCTGCCTTTCCTATTGAATATAAAAATATGGTCCTCTTGGTTATTAGTTGGAGGGAAAAAACAAAACAACAGAAAATGCTCTTAGCGATCCTTTTGGTCATGAGCAAGTAAAAAAAAAAAGAATTAGGAAGTGAAATCCTGGTTCCATATAGGCAGCTATTTTAATGAAATGTAATGGGCTAAGTCCACACTTTTTCCTTTATTTTAAAATTTTGTTTAGATGTACTTAGATGTGTTTATTTTATATGTATGAGTCTTTTGCCTGCATGTACATATATGTATCAGGTGGTCAGAAGAAGGTGTTGGATACCCTGGAACTGGCTTGAGCTACGGAAAGTTGTGAGTCACCATGTGGGTACTGGGACTTGAACCGGGTTCCTCTGCAAGAACAAGCTTAACCACTGAGCCATCTCTCCACCCCCAAGTACTTATAGTTTTAATGACTGTACTTTGCTAAATTAATATATAGGTGATTGAGTCATGTGTATATGAGCTCTTTCCCCAAAACCTATTATTAATGTATCTTTTGATTTGCATAGATAAAAACTGCCAAGAGTCTCTCATTATACAGACTGAAGGCAGACAGATGCTGACTTTTAAAAATGATTTTTAAAAACTGTGAAAATACTGCTATGGTTTGATATAATTTAAATGCGTTTCCAAAAGTTCATGTGCTGGCAGCTTGGTCCCCAGAGTGGAGATATCGAGAGTGGGGGGCCTATGAGATATTAGGTCATGGATGCATGGCTTTGGCAGAGATTAACGATGGTTTTATGGCATTAGTTCTCACAGACTCAGGTTGTTATGAAATGTTTGTTTTCTTCTGCCTACGGCTATTTACATTCCCTCATCTCTGTCGTATTATGGCACAAAGGGATCTTTGCCAGAAGATGAATAGATGGGGCTGCCCAAATTTGTCTTTTAAAGAGGTACAGATTGTCAGCTAAATTTCTCTCTCTCTCTCTCTCTCTCTCTCTCTCTCTCTCTTCTTTCTTTCTTACTTACTTACTTTTTTTCTTTTTGGTTTTTCGAGACAGAGTTTCTCTGTATAGTCCTGGCTGTCCTGGAACTAACTCACTCCGTAGACAGAGTGGCCTTGAGCTCACAGAGATCTGCCTGCCTCCCGAGTGCTGGGATTAAAGGTGTGTGTCACCATGTTATAAATACTACCATTTTGTTATAAAAAGAAGAAACATAATACAGAAAAGCAAATATTGCAAGCAAGATATGACAAGTCTTAGTCAAGTGACATAATTAAAATGTCAATTGAATTATTCAGAAGCACCAGAATCCAGATTCATCTGTCTCTCAAGAGAATCAACTTTAAATTTATGTAGGTTTTGTGCAGAGTCTGTGCATGAGTCTTCTGTGATTTTGTTCTAAGTTACCTGATACTCCTTTCGTCACTGACTTTGGTCCTCAGTTTTTGCATGACATGATCCACAAGATCTGATTCCAGCACACGCTTCTCTGTTTGTCTCTCCTTCTCAAAGGACTTGACCTTGAAAAGAACCGCAACAGTTATCATTGGGAAGTTTCTGATGCCAAAAGGGAAGCTCATGCCCTAGGGAGGTGACTGGATTTGTAGTCAGCGGGTCTTAACTGGGGGTGATTCTGCTCCCTGGAGAACATTTAGCAATGATTTTTTTTTAAAAAGTAGCACTTTAAAAAATGTTATTTTATATATTTTGTGTGTATATGTGTATGCATATGGGTGCATGCATGCCATGGTGTGTGGCAGTCAGAGAAAAACTTGCAGGAGTGGAGTCTCCCTTTACCATATGAGTCCTGGAGATGGAACTTAGGCTTGACTGACAGGTTCTGGAGATGCTTTTATATGTCACAACTGTGGGGTGTGTTCCAGCATCTTGACATAGACCACTACAAGGTGAAGGTCAGAGATGAAGCAGTGATGAACCACATGGCTCCAAATGTTGAAAGTGTTGTTGCTGAGATACATTGGTGTGTTCAGGAATAGTTAGAGATGACAGAATTAAAACAAGAAATGGCCATGATGGGCAGTTCCCATATTCCTACATTATTCTCTTAAACATCCCGTCAGTCACCGAGGTGTCTCAGATGTCAGCTCTCCTCCCTTTATAAACCAGACCCTCCCTCCTGTCCCATGTTCACTGTGCCCGTCCTTTCACACTAACTTCTGGCTAGCGCCCAGCTGTGGCCTGGGCTAGCCTGATGCAACTGTCACATTGTTTTCAGTCCCACCCCCCATAACATCCCTGCAAATAAACATTTTTCAAATTTAATTCTGATGTTCCCTTTATCCAGACTTCTCCTGGCTTCCCACTGGCTACTAAATAACATCCAAACTCCTTGATTTAGCTATGACCATTCTCGCCTGCTGAAATAAGTAGCCTTCATCCAAAATAGACTGTTGGGGTGTAGTGGCACTTGTCCTTGGGCGAGTCAGAGCGGCAGCTGTCTACTTGGAGGATGGGGCTCACAGAAGGGCGAGAGTTTCCCTCCAGCCATCTACCTCTCTCCCCACCCACATGTATCCTGTCCCAGCTGCGCATGAGTGTGTAGATGGTGGACTGGGGCGGGGACTGCGGAGAAGCAGCTGTCTGGAGCTGTCATGCTAGCGTGGGCTTTTCATTGCTGCAGCGGCCTTTGAGTCACCCACGCTTCTGTAAGTAATCTCAATCTCATTGCTTCACCAAGTTGGACTTGGATAAAATAGTTTATTTGTCCTCTCTGGGGTATATGGCTACTTCTGTACAACTCCCTGGGAAAAGTCACACATTGGATGAAATCAGAATATTCTCTCTCTCTCTCTCTTTTTGTTTTTGCTTTTTTTCTAGACAGGTTCTCTGTGTAACAGTCCTGGCTGTCCTGGAGCTCTCGCTGTAGACCAGGCTGGCTTTGAACTCACAGAGATCCACCTGACTCTGCCTTCCAAGTGCTGGGATTAAAGGCATGCGCCACCACCGCCCAGCCAAAATCAGAATATTTCTAAAGATGTGTCCCTATCTTTGAGACAGCCTACTACTAACATTCTGTGACTTTTGCTCTGCCCTCTGATTAAAAGGCCCTTCAGCACACACCTATAGCCTGCCTATCTGCTGTCTAGAAACCCCACTACCTACCTGCTACCACTTTCTAGGCTGAGAATGTTCTCTGCAGGATGTTGATTAGCATTTCCTAGCTCATAATCATGCAAAAAAGTCAATGTTCCCCATCAAATTATATTTGCACATCCATGTTTATTACTGCCCTAAGAACAACAGCTAAGAAACGGAACCAGCAGAGATTCCATTTCATCATCAGTAGGTGAATGGATAAAGATAACGTGGTACATAACACACAAAGATGTTTTTTCAGCTGTAATGGAAATAAAATCATGGCATTTGCAAGAAGATGGATGCAACTGGCAATTATGATGTTAAGCAAAATGAGCCAGATCCAGACAAATGCTGTGTGTGTTCTTTTGTTTGGAATCTGGGGGGGGGGAGAGAGGGAGAGGGAGAGGGAGAGAGAGAGAGAGAGAGAGAGAGAGAGAGAGAGATTGTGTGTGTGCACTCAGGCTCACAAAAAGACAGAATCATGAAGTAAGACAGATCTTAGGGGGTGTGGAAAAGCTAATGGAATCCAAATGACATGAAACCAAAAGGAAGGACTTGGAGGAAGGAAGGGGACCAGAAAGAAGAGGGCAGGCCAGTGGGATGAGCCGGGTGGAAGGGACAAGAACAAATCCAAGTGCAATGGCAGGTATGTATGAAAATGCCACTTGGAAACCCAGCATTTGTATATTAGTTTAATAATAAAATGATGTGTGAAATTAAATATGCTATGTTAAAATGAGGAAAGGGAAGACACAAATTACTAGTATCAGGAACCAAAGAGGGCTCCCCCCAGAACTATGAGAGAACGGAACAAACAAGAAAAAAACCAGGGAATACCTGAGATGATCACAGTGAAGCTATGATGGAAAAGATAAAGTTCCCAGCTCACCCTGAAGAGGCAGCTCAATTGCTATATATGTAGACCAGTGTGGGTTTTGTTTACTTGTTTTATTTTTTTAAGTATGTATATATTTATGTGTGTGCAGGTATGTGCACATGAGTGCAGATTGTCTACGGAGGCTGGAGGTGTTGGATCCTCTTGGAGCTGGAGTTACAGGTGGTTGAGTCCTGATGTGGGTGCTGGGAATCAAACCCAGGACCTCTGAAAGGGTGTTCTTACCACTGAGCCACCTCTCTAGCCTGGCCCGTGTGGTTTTGTAATGATCACACCACATATCTGTGGTGCAATTCTAATTATAGTTGCATACAAACTCCTACAGAAAACACAAGTCCAACTCAATTTATAAGACTCTGCTATCAAAACTTGACAACATTGCAAGAGAACGAGGGATAAAGGTCAATTTTTTTACCTTTAAAAATAGTATTTAAAAGGAGTCATGAGGTGGTAGGTTTATGGATACTTTTAGTTAGGTACATCAAAGTAAGATTGTTTAGGATGAATCCAGAAGACATGCTGGTGACAGGTTCAGCTCTCCTAAGAAAAGAGCTGGCTCAGTGTCTCAGTACACTGGCTGTTTTTTTGCAGAGGGCCTGGGTTTGATTTCCATATGACAGCTCATTACCATCTGTAATTCCAGTTCTAGGGGATCTGACACCCTTTTCTGACCTCCATGGGCACTGTACACATAGACGGAGGCAAAACACCCATACATGCAAAATAATAAGTTAAAAAAAAAGGTCTGATATTATTTACTTTTTTCAGGAAGACGACCAGTCATGCTAGCGAGAGTTCAGAGCCAGAAAGAAGGGAGAGCATGCTCAAGCACACACAGGCACTCCAAGGCAACATACTTTGCGGGAAATGCTAGCTGATTTCCCAGTGGTCTCACAAATGCGTGGGAGTAGAGTTTTCCTGGAACTGAATCAAGGGTCTCATCTAGGCAAGGCAAGTATCTGGCCCCTGAGACACATCTCCAGCTCTCCCACTATCTTTACCTTAACATGGCTTCCTTCTTTATCAGAGACCAGGGCCACATAGGTGATTTCATGATGTCTGCAGTACTCCTGTAACTCTTCTTGGGACTGAAACAAACAGCGAGACAAATGAACACCGTGTGCCTGGAGCCCCTTCAAAATACTGCTTCCAATTGTATTCCCAAAGTGAATTACTAAATATGCTGACTTCAGGAATGTTAAGGAGGAGGAGCACAGAATTCCAGGAAGGAATTCTCTTGTGCTTTCCCTACTTTCATGATTGTTTTGAAGGACAGCAAAAAGTAAGGTAGTTGTGACAGGAAGAGTTTTTCAGTGGCTTCAAGTCTTAACAAAAGGTGCCAAGAACTGTAACACACACAGCCTTTTAGGAAAGTAGAGGAGTTGGGAAACCGTAGAAAGCAGAATTAAGCTGAGTATTATGGTTCTTGCCTGTAACCTCAGCACTCAGGAGGCTAAAACAAGAGAATGGTCTACCCTGTAAGAACCTGTCTCACAAAACAGAAATAAAGCAACAGAATACTTTTCTAACATGAAACAAACGATGCTTTTTCTATCACATGATTAAAAGCTAATGCTTAGCATTCTGACCGCAGCTCTTATATGAACACACACAGAGCAGCTGCAGAAGACTCACAGCCAGAGACTTGGCCTGTCTGTATTCCTGGTAATTGCAGAGTCCTGGGGTGCCATTAGTGTGGATAATCTAGAAGGACCCTTCCCTCCATCATCTGTCTGTGATAGTGCAGACACTGGGTATCTGAAGCTCCCACCCTCAATTCTGAAGGGCAGGTTGGTGTCCAGGGTGCCACTTTCCTCATCTCCACACCCATAGCAGGAGGAGGTCTGCGGACTTAGACACACCAAGCCCAGAGTAGGGTGCCTGCCCTCTGTAGTGAGCTAGCCATGGCCCCATGCGGATGTCCACATCCCAGTCCCTGGAGCCTGCCAATGATTGCCCTGGGCCATCTCGGGCTAAGACTGGCAGAGGTAAGGACAGGAGCCTCAGGGAAGAAGCTGCCACACTGCTGAGTTTAAAAGGGAGGGAGGGGCAAGGAACAGATCCATCCCTAGGGTCCTGCCAATATTAACCCAGGCTTCCAACTTCCAGGAACTTAAGCAAACAAAACCACTAAGCCCCTGGGTTTGTGGTCATCTGTTATAGGAGCAATCAGAAGTTAATGGAGAGAGTTAACTGTTTGATAGTCTCTGGGTGTATTGGCAGGCATGTCCAGTTTTTTTTTTCTTTTTGAATGTAATGTATTTAATCTTTATGTGTATGTCTCTGTGTATGTATGCCTACATGTGTATAGGGTACCTGAGGAGGCTAGAAGGGGTTGGATCCCTGGGGCTGGAGTTACTTGCTGATGTAAACCACTTGACATGGGTGCTGGGAACAGAACTTAGGTCATCTGGAAGAGCAGCAAGGGCTGCTAACCACTGAGGCCTCTCTCCACCCCCTATGTCCAACCTTCTGACATTGCTATATGACAGAGTTAGATAGACTCCCGAGAGGTAGGCAGATATGGGAGAGGCAACACAAACAGGGAACAAAAAAGATAATAAAGATAGCAATCGTCAAGCTTCTTTCTTACTCTCATGACCTGAGACAAAGACCTAACAGGATGGCCCTGCTGTCAGTAAACTGTGCTAACAAGTCCAAGGCTAGACCAGGACACAGTTATTCAAAGTTTTGGGCCTGTCAGCTTCCCTGTCTTTGTTTAAACTGACCAACCCCAAATAAGGGGACAAAGACTGCTCAAAGACCCTCCAAACTCCCAGCTCTCAAGGAGCCTGGACTTGAGACTCCGAGTCCTCCCTCTGCACAGTTGAGGGTCTCTTTATGTGCTTTGCTGTGTCTGAGATTTTCCCTCCTGCTTCCTGTTGTGCTCGAGACTTTTTCTTGCCTTAAATTCTTTGCCAATTGAGACTCCGAGACAGTAAGAGTATCATCTACAAAGCTCACCCTTGAGAACCTCACTACTGAGCTACAAGTAAGAAGCAACAACAAAAATCTCTGTGTGTAAATAGACTTTGGATTTGGCTGGCCCTATGGCTCCAGGTAGCCTTGGGGTGACATGCCTATGAAGGGTGGATTTATCCTCATCCTATAACATTTACACTTCATTCATAGCTTTCTGTCCCTTACCTGTGACCAGTCATACATGATCTCTGCAGTGATTCCTGCTGTCCAGAGTTTCTGGGTTAGGTTGATGGCCCTGGACATGGACATCTGGCCAACGCTGACAACCAGGAGGTCACAGGAGCTTACTGTAACCTGATAAGAAACAGCAGTTACACCAGGGGAACACTGCAGCAATGGGAGAGCAGCACCCTGAAATTGTGAAGAGCCACACAGTGCACAGATGGCTTTGGTTTAAGATGACATCATGAAAACAAGACACAGTTAAAAGAACTTTACGTTCGTCTTTTAACACAGACATCATTTCAGCTGTCCTTCACCACTAGGAAGGTACATTTCTTCCCCTCTCTGGGAAAATGGATCTTGCCTGAAATGGGGAAAGGCATTTTTTAGCTTTATAGACTATAGCTGGGTTTTTGATCAAGTGCATTGACAAAAGTGTGTTAGGAGCCAGACTATTTTATCTATGTGGTGTATTACAGATGTGGACAGAGGCAGGAGAGGTGCCTGGATCAGCAGCAGCCAGAGAGCAGGGGACAAGTGCTGAGATGCAAGGACCACACGACTCTTAGGCTGGATCACAAGGACATTTCCAAAACACTCAGGCCACAGCCGCCACATCTTCAAGGCAGCTCTGTGCTCTTTGTCCCCATTTCCTCAAACCCTAGAGCCATCAGAGAGATGGGGTTTTTCTATACCAGTGAAATAACTGACAGGAGTGGGGGATGGTGGGGGGTTGACCCTTGGGCAGACTAAGGCAGGCAGGATAAAGGGTGGGGCTATCAGACACAGCCCCAGTGCCTGGGAGAAGAAGGGGCTAAGTTGTTGACATAATCAACTCTGCTATGCAATGAAGCCTCCACAAACCCACAAAGGTTCAGAGTGTTCCGGAGTAGAGGAAGGAGGCTTTGGGAGGGCAGCCTGTGGATCTCCAGAGGATGGTGCTCAGACAAGGCGAAGAAGCTTGGTGTGCCTTCCTGAAGAGCCCACACTGTGTCCTCGTCTCCTCACTTTAATATCCTTTATATTAACTGGGTCAACAGTGTTTCCCTGAGTTCTGTCACCTGCTCTAAGCAATGGCTGAACCCAAGGAGGTGGCGATGGGACACTGAGCCACAATGAGTCAGGTGCACAGACAAAACAAACGGGACTTTCATCTGGCATTGGAAGTGGAGGGGCAGATTTGGGGACCGAGCTCTCGGCCTGTGGGGTCTGCCATTGCCACCATGTGGGGGGCTAGAGTCACAAGGGAAGGGAACCATGTCTAGCTCGTGTCTGCGGCTGTGATAGTGAGAGTGTAATTGGGGAGGCTGAGCAGTGGTGATGTCCCAAGTTTAGTAGTGATGCTGAGCAGTGGCGATGTCTCAAAGCATGCTGGGAAGCAGCAGGACTTACAGGCTCTTCCATGTTGAGGACAGCAGCGAAAATCTTGTCTATGGCTATGCTGACACCGACAGCAGTAGGGACTGGCCCCAGAGCCTGTGGGCCTCTGAACTTGGGGATCTGTGGATAGACCAGAGGGCTGGTTATGAAATAGGGAAATATCTTGTGGAGAAAGCAATAGTAAAAAAGCGAGCTCTCAAAAGCCTGGCATGATGGTGCATACCTATAATCTCAGCACTTTGGGGCAGAGGCAGGAGGAGGATCAGGGGTTCAAGGCCAGCCTTGGGTACGGAGAGAGTCTGAGGCCAGCCTGGGCTTCATGAGACATTGTATACAAACAAACAAACAAACAAACAAACAAACAAAAAAGCTCCCACAAAACAAAAAAACCCCAACAGCCCCCCCTTGTAAATATAACCAAGTTTTGTGTCAGTAATTAAAGAGTCCAACAACAACAACAACAACAAAATGGTGTGTCTGTACAGAGAATTAAGCATGCGTTCAAATTTAGGAAAATATTAACGAGTGTTTTGTCTAGATCCAAATGGTTCACCATGCTAGCCGCTAGCTACATGTGGCTACCAAGTATCAAAATCCCCAAGTTGACATGTGCTGTGTGTGTACAGTACATGCTTGCTGCAGAGACCCAGAATGATTAAAACCAAGTTTTAGAAGTTTCAATATTTATTAAAATAGTACTTGGGATATAACAGGCAAAATAAAACTGTTGGTAGAATTAACCATCC
>LOEQ01001193.1:312198-328442 GCA_001685075.1 Bramus lutescens
TCTTTCAGTTTCAGAATGAAAAAACCCCACTCTTCCCTGATTTCTTTCCCATGTCTACCACGTGCAGGGGAGTCATGTGACTTACCGTTTTAAATTCAGTATGTTATTTCTTGCCACGTATCTTGCAAAAGGGACCTGAAAGAAGAAAGTTTTAAAGACCGGTGTCAAGAAGGGACAACTACTCTATTCTTTTAGTTTTTAAAACAGCTTTACTGGGATAGAACCCACACATTGTTTTAAGGTATACAACTCAGTGGTTTTGGGGTAATCACTAACAGTAAACCCACTTAATAGTGAGCTCAGAACGATTGCATCTACAATAGCAGCTCCAGAAGACTGCTGCCCAGTGATCCAGCCAGCACACTCAGTGACATCAGCACAATGATGAAATAGCCTGTTGATGCACTTCTTTAAAACTATACCCTGACCTTTAAGTGCCACCCAGTGGTACCCTGAGAACATTCACCTCTGACATGGTCATGAGTCCTTCAACAGCAGTAGACTCTACTGCTGGACTCTAGTCACTGTGGCATTTCTGTAGCTTTGGGGCCTGTCCTGGAACTAGCTCTTATAGAACAGGCTGGCCTCAAACTTATAGAGATCTGCCTGCCTCTGCCCCCAAGTGCTGGGATTAAAGGCGTGCACCACCACCACTGCCAGGCAGAAAAACTATTTTTTGTTGTCGTTGAAAACATAGTTATTTTATTATGCCCATTTGTAATCTGTATAGGTTATTGGCTATCTGTGATTTTTTAAGATGTAGTTTAGGGGCTAGAGATTCAGTTTAGTGGATAGAAAGGCTTGCCATCTGTACTGGCTAGCTTTTATGTCAACAGTCACAAGTTACGGCCACCTGGGAAGAAGAAATATCATTTGAGGAAATGCTTCCATAAGACTGTCCTACAGACAAGTATATGGGTCATTTTCTTGATTGATGATTGATGTGGGAGGGCCCAGCCCACTGTGGGTAATGCTTTCACAGGCTGGTGGTCTTGGGTGCAATAAAAAAGCAGGCTGAGCAAGTCGCTGGGCAAGCCAGTAAGCAGCACTCTTCCATGGCCTCCATATCAGGTCCTGCCTCCAGGTTCCTGCCCTGACTTCCTTTCATGATAGACTGTGATGCGGAAGTGTAAGATGAAATGAACCCTTTCCTCCCTAAGCTGCTTTTGTTCATGGTGTTTTATCAAAGCAATAGAAACCCTAAGACACCATGTAAACCTAATGACCTGGGATTGAATCCCAGAATTCATGCTAGAAGGACAGAACCAACTCCCAGAAGTTGTCTCCTAGCTTCTGTAGACATATTCCTACATATTTCCCTGGGCAGAAGTCAGCACACCCAATTAGCTGTTGCAAGCATTAACTGCTCTAAATAGTAACATTTTGGGATTCTACAGAAGATCTAGCTGAGAAGTAAATAATCCCTACATTCAATTGTCTGAGTTGAGGTTACCTTGTTATAAGGTTACCCTGTGGACCTTAGCATCTGCAATACAGGCCTCTAGTGGGGGGTGTCTGAAAGGGGCAATTCTTTAACACAGCAGATATGGCACCCAGGCTGTCAGGAACATCCCGGCTCACCCGCAAGTCGAAAGGAAGCATCACCAGCATGCCGCTGTGGTCCATGAACACAGCGGCTTCATTGTGCTCGTATATTTGCCTGTTTCGGGGAAGCAGCAGCGGGGTACACAGCTGGACAGCTCCTACACCAAAATACAGAAAAAGCAACTGAACCTCAGGTTCTTACGCTTCTTCGGAAACAATCGAGAATGCACACAAACCCACAGGTGAGTGGCCTGCCCCCAGGGTCACTGAATGCCCATCGCCAATATTTCCTCAGTTTTCCAAATGGAGCACTGAGTTAGGGCTAAGTCTGCCAATTTAGCCAGATTTTAGACCCCACAAGCCAACTGTATTTTAGTAGCAAGGCTGGAACAGTCAAACCAGTTTCTCCTCAGCCAGCAGAGCTATGAAAACAAACTTCACATGTTAACTGCTTATAACTGGATATTAATATGCAGTTATACTGAAATCCACCAGTGGTAGGTTTGGTCTTTTTCCCCCCTTTCCTTAAAACAGGGCCTCACTATATTGCCTCACCCACCTTCAAACTCATGATCCTCTTGCCTTAGCCCCTATGTGCTGAGATTTCAGGTACGTACAAGCATACCTGGCCTTCCTTTCTCTTCTTTCCTGTGTGTGTGTTTGTATGTGTATAGCCGTGTGGTTTGTTTGTGTTGGTATGTGCACACATGCACAGTTTGTACATTAGGTGTGCACTTATGCTGGAGGTTGATGGCGGGTGTTCCTCAATTGCCCTTCACTCTCTTTTGTGAGCTCCTCTCACTGAGCCTGGCGCTTATTGATTGAGGTAGCTGTCTGGCCACTGAGCTTCAGGGATCTTCCTGCCTCTGTGGCCCCTGGCCGGGGTTACAGATGCACGCGGTCATATCCGGATTTTCCCCGTGGGTGCTAAGGACTGAACTCAGGTCCTCACGCTTGTGTGCAGGCACTCTGCAGATTGAGCCACCTCTTCAGCCCCTGGAAGTACTTCCTACTGATTCTTAGAGAACTGTTTGAGAAGGTGTGGTTTTTAGAACAGGACGTACCATGCCTTTTAAAGATGCGGATGATGGTCTCACATACAAGCTGTTGAATCTTGGCTGTACGAATCAAGAAGTTGCCCTAAAATAAGATCAGTTAAAATGTCATCACCGAGCCTAATCCAAGAGTTCCACTAAAATGTCAGTCTGCAGTTGACATTTGGCACTGTGCAGTTCAGTACCAGGATCATGGCAGAGGTCTCGACAAGTGTTTCTTTGAACATATTTAGAGGACAGACATATATATATATATATATTTGCTTAAGGGATTTCCTTTTCATTCCATCTAATTATAGTAATTTTAGAAATAAAAAATAAGCAAAAAGACAAAATAAAGTTACCTGTAGTCATGTAAGAAACTATCCAAGGATAATTTTTTTCCTGAGACTGTTTCTCTGTGTAGCTTTGGAGCCTGTCCTGGAACTCGCACTGTAAACCAGGCTGGCCTCAAACTCACAGAGATCCGCCTGCCTCTGCCTCCTGAGTGCTGGGATTAAAGGTGTGTGCCACCACCGCCTGGCTTCCATTATACACTTAATAGCTATACTATTTCCCCTACTATTCTATCTTGTAATTATACTACACATTAACGATATAGAATTACATGGCAAAGATAATCAATATTGATTATCTATTCACCCATTTTCTTAAATATTTCTCTAGATTGTTTCAGGTTCTTCTGTTTTATATTTTTATTTTTAGAAATGAAATAATAAAGGCTCCTAAAATTGGCATCTTGACTATTCTTCAGTAACTATCTGGAAGTTTTTAAAGACTCTTGAGATGCTTCATAGCTGAAGAGTCCAGGCCAGGCACCAGAGCTGCTAGGGAGCCAGGGAACTTTGTATCAGCTTCCTAGGCCATGTGCCAGTGCTGGGAGCCTGTTACCTCCCATGGATCTGAGTGCTTAGATGTCCCTGCTTGGGAATCTGGATCGGGCTCTATCTCATAGTCTCTTGGGTGGGCACAGAGTGAGAAGGGTCAGAATCAAGTAAGTGATTACCAGCATGGCTCTTCCCTGAGCTATGCACAATCACACTTTTTGCATGTGCTTTTGGATTTTTTTTTGGAACTTAAGTCAAGAACTTACAGTGGAGAAACAGCTGGTTAAACCCAGTGCATCACTGGGTTCGTAAAACCAAAACCAAACCCAAACCAGAAGTGGGAAGGCTCAGCAGGTGAAGGTACTTGTTACCTAGCCTGAGAGTTAGGGTTCTGTCCCTGAGTCACATGTAGTGGGAAAAAATGACAAACTCCTCCAAGTTGTCCTCTGACCACACGTGTGCACCATGACTTGTATGGCGTGTCCATCCCCATAAATAAATGCAATTAAAAAAAACACACGACATGAACATTAGTGGGGGTTTACAGTGGGAGGAGGGTAAGAAAGGGCACATGGAGGAATGTGATCAGAATGTATCCTAGACATACATAAAGACTATCAAAGAATAAAGGAGAAAAGACAACTGCGAGGCTCAGCCCACCTTCAGGATGTCACTGTCGTAGGTGTAGTCTATGGCGGGGGAGATGCGCTGGGAGAAGATCTGGCCCATCATGGTGCGGTAGGCCTTCCCATCTATGTTGGCCAGCGTGTGGTGCAGCACTTCATGCAGCTCTGACTCCTCCATCTGTGGTGGGGGCAGCAGCTCACTCTTGAGCAGCTCTGTGGCTGTGGGCCGTTTTGCTGGATCATGGTTCAAGAGCCAGGAGATGACAGATTTCTGCATTGTAACCGGCACACAGCTGGTGAGGGCACAGCAGGTAGGACTCAGGAATCTCCCCAACAGGCCGTGGCTCAGGACACTTCTTACACTTAGCTGAAACTTCTGAGAGTTCTGACTGTGCCAGTCGTACCTTGTTATGACCACAGACTTGTGGGTAAATGTCTGGACGATTTCTTGAAAGGGAGAGGCCCTTTCTATCATCTCTGTCACCAACAATCGAAACATCCTTAACTCATCAAACCACACAGTAGCTGAGCTTAATTCTTAGAAACACATACTACTGTATAAAAAAAGGGATACGGAGAAAACATCAAAGAGCCCGATGCTTACCGTTAGCACTTAGCATAAAGCACAGGGCAGCTAGCACCCCTAACACTGATTATGTTTGTCTTTGCTATTCTCCGTTTACGCTATTTACCGATCCCATTCCCTGAATTCTCTTGCTTTATGTTGTTTGTTATGCGACCATAGTACAGATCCCTCTGAAGCAATAGAAACTTTTGGAAGGTTTCATAAGGACTCTTCTCTTTTTCTTCCTTTTAGACAGGGCCTCACTATATAGCTGCCTGGTCTGGAACTTACTACATAGACCATGCTTCAAGGAGATCCAGCTGCCTCTGTCTCCCGAGGGCTGGGATTAAAGATGTGTGCTGCCTGAGCTATTCGGTGAGAATTTATAACTAATAGTAAGTGTTGGAATGGTTATTTGGGAGTGGCTGCCGAGACAGAGAAACTCCGCAAACACCAGTAGTTTAAATAAGTGACTTCTGCTCAACCATCATTGTCAAGAAAAGTCAGTGTTGGGAACAAATTTCCCTGCGATGAGCATCAGTGAGTGAAGGCCTCACCACAGCAAACCACTATCAGCAAGAGAAAGGAGTAGCAGCTAAGCGCATGGCACATGAGGAGCCCTCATGTTAGCTGGGTGCCAGTGTTAGCCTGAGACGAACCACACACGCACACTCGGACAGTTATGGTATATGTGAGAAATGACCTTGCTTTGAAATATTGCAACATTAGTTGCAGAGATAGCTCATGGTGGAGCACTTGCCTAGCATTGGGGGGCTGGGTTTGATTCCCCTAGCATTATAAAACCAAACAACCCCCAAACCTGCAGCAGCAGATCACTTGGAGAGTGTAAGCCTTCTTGCAAAACCTGAATTACTTCAACCACAAAACAGACTAAGAATATAATTTAATTTTTCCCTTCAAGTCCTAAGTTTTACCTAAAGCAACTTGTCAAAAGCTTTTCTTCCACGCCTCCCACAGCTAAGCTGAAGGTCCAAGTAACACTTCAAAGGCACAATTAAGCTCACAAAAGAACTCTGGAGTTTGTTAATTTGCTCTGTCAGACCTTGGCCTTTTTATAGTGTATCTCAAGTCTAGTAACATTTTAAGAGCTTTGTCTTTTGATTCTTTCCCCCCACATTGTTCTAAGAACACAAGAGAATGAATGGCAGAAGATTACTAACTGAATATGAAGAAAAACAGTAATTAACACCCAAGACTGAAGCCACAGCAATGAAAGCAGCAGCGGATTACCTGCTTCGAGTGCTCTCCATCATCGAAGTCCTCTGGGAACCTGGGCGATGCGGGCTAAGAGAGTATTATATTCAAATCAGCAAGTGCTTGGCAGACTGCCACAGGCAAAGCTTTTATCCATCACAGAAAGATAACCAAAGAGCCAATTAAAATCTGCTACCATGACATCTTCCCCACGCCCAGTGCTCACTGTTCCAGAACACACAGTCTACTAGGGAGGACTTCACCCAAATGACTGCCTAGGTTACGGAAATCACCTCCCTTAAGTTTAAATGAGAGATAATTTAAGTAAGAGACTTGCCCTGACTATCCTTGTCGATAAAAGTCAGCACACAGGACATATTAAACTTAAGGGTTTCATAGAGACACAAAGTAGGTTTAATGAGACACACAATGAAAAAAGGCAAAATTTCATCAAATCATCAACCTAAGAGAAAAAGTTGGTGTGCGGAAGTAGGAGGATCAAGGACAGCCTGAGATCCACAGCCGAGTTTGAGGCCGGCTCAGGCTATGACCAATCCTGATCATTCCTCCAAACCCTCACTTTTCTGATGAACAGAACCTCAACTACAAGATTAACTTGATAGTTTAGATATTCTTGAATGAAAGAACTAAGTAATTTCCAGTTACAGACAGGCAATTCCTCAAAGACATCCTCATCTGGGAACATTCCAGCCCTTGGTTCACTGACACCCCATGAACTGCTACCCACATGCTGCTGCCAAAAGTAATTCAACTATTGTCCAAAGTCTCCGTAGGTTTTTAAAATTCACTAACATGACACCGTCCCCACACCCTGGGCTCACCTCTTCCAGTACACACACACAGTATACGAGTGAAGACTCCACTCAAATGACTGCCTAGGTTGTAGAAATCGCCTCCCTTAAGTTTAAATGAGAGAGAATCTAAACCCCTCTCAGTGTGTGAGCTATTGACTGATTTATTCACTTGTTATCTACTATGGTGTTGACAGGATCCTGCTGCACAGTCCAGGCTGGCCTTGAACTCATGACCTTTCCTCTTATATGCTGGACTGCAGGTGTGCACCACCAAGTTTGCTTGCTTTTGCTCCCCAAGGATGAGAAAGGCTCTCCAGACCTGTGGCTCATAAATAACTGAGTCTAAATTGCCCAGGCTTTACTCTCCACTTTCTTAATGCCCTTGTGTCATGGGCATCCTTGACCTGGCGCCCTGTAGCACTCATCTCTCTATGAGCTCAAACAGCAACAGAGGCAAGGGGCAATCTCAAGAACATGAGTGGAAATTTCTTGGGGAAAACAGCTCAAATGACTGATATTTTTGAGAGAAATGTGTGTGCAAGGCTCGGCAAATACTTTCAGATCCATTTTAACTTCTGGACATTTAGATTTGCTTTACATACTACAAGACCAGGTCTGTTCAATATGAATCTTTGTTTTTTGGGGGGCAGGAGAGGAGATAAGGTTTCAAGTCTTATGTAGCCTAGGCTGGCTCATCTCAAACAAACTGTTTTTCATCACTGGGCACACTGAGAGATGTGGGTTTTTCTCTTACTAGAACACAGAACAATAGTCTATACTGACAGTCTCTAGTTATCAAAACTGCTATGTTAACACCTTAAATGAGGAGATTCTCCTTGCTCTGAAGACAGGTCACTGAGAATGACAGCGGATTATCTTACCATATATCAGCCAAGGAGAGTTATTAAAATGACAGGAGGCAGTCAGGGTTGGTGTCACACACCTGCAATCCCAGCATTTGGTAGATTAAGACAGGGATTCTCATGCTTCAGGCCAGCCTGGCTATAGGCTAAAACCAGGGTTTTTTTAATCAACAATTGATAGCCTCTTCTCTATTACAAATGCCAGGGAAAATTTCTGCTTTGGGTTCTGCTCTCCACACGAGACTGAGGACACAGGAGTGTATGAAGCAAATTTATCTGGCACCCACATCTCGAAGCTGGTTGAGAACGAAGATTCTTTCCGAGGCTGTCACCATGGGGTGATAGGACATCTCGAAGAAGATAATTCCCAGGCTGAAGAGATCCACTTTCTGTGGGGAAGACAGAATTGACTTTAGAGGGTTCTGCTGTCCAAGTGAATTCCAGGGACTGTGGTCTGCACTGGGATGGGGTTGAGAAAGCTGATGATCTGTTCTAACAAGTCTTTAGACTATAATTTAAAAAGAAACCATCCAAGTTTCCACTCAGATATGATTGTAACAGTCAAGCTAACATGTCCATCTATTTAAATAGCTACCATTCTCTCTCTCTACGAATATTTGAGAGCTAGTTTCTTGCAATGTTGGAAATGATTGGACATTATTATAAGCTGTAGCTGCCACGCCGCACAGAAAGTATCCACCTTATAAGAACCTGCCCTTGACCTGCTACTTCCCCTGCTTCACCCCTCCCCTCTCTGGCATGCTGTACCATGGCTTGTCACTGCTACTAACAGTACCAAGCCTTTCACATGCCGGCCAAGTGCTCTACTGAGCCACTTCCCTAGCCCTGGCCTGTCTTTGTTCGTCCTTTATTCTAAATGCCATCCTTTTAAGGGTCTTGGTGGTAGAACACCTGCCTAGAATGTTTAAGGTCCTTGGGGTTGGGTGCCCAGAACTGAAGAAAACAATTCTCCATGACTGCCAGGCCCCCACTACTGCCTTGCTACTCAATCCAGTTCTTCATAGGCCTCATGACATTTGGGGTATTTCTCTCATTTCTTCCTGGTTCACTGTCGGTTCCATCATCTGAGTCAGCTCCCCGAGGGCTGGGAACACAACTCTCTTATTCCTGTGACAACCTTGCTCCCTGTGTTCTTGACCTCAGTAGGGGAATAGCAAAGAGTGACTCACACATTCCTAATGGATAGAGGGACTGCAAGCTTCTGCAACAACGAGGCTAGCTTCAGTTGCTGCCCTTGGGTACTGCTGCATGTCCTGCCTAGATGGGAATCAGCGACTGTTCCTATTTCAGCCAGTCTCTAAACCCTACTGGTTACAATCTTGATATCTGGTCTTTCTTGTAACTTATTCTTGAGACCTTCCCTCCCTCGCCCCCTCTGCAAACTCAAACACACTCTATACCTGGTTATATGCAGACTTGGTACTTCCTTGGACCTCAGGGCTTACATAGAGAGCAGTGCCAACCATGCCAGTCAAATGGCCTGTGGAGGAAACCAGAAGGAGAGCATTCCAGCCATGGGCTAAGTTATTATTGTTGCTATTTCACAGTGCTAACTACTGAACCCAAGGCCTTGTGCATGACAGTGAGTGGCAGTGAGCCACACCCCCCAGGTCTAGATAAAGAAAACTGAAAACCAAAGGGCTTCCTCCCCACCCTTGCTTACATTTGTGTGTGTGTGTGTGCTGTGATATGTATGTGGCATGTGGGGGTCAGAGGAGAACTTGTGGGAATTTGTTGTATCTTCCACCACATAGGCTTCAGGGATTGAACTCAGGTCATCAGGCTTGGCGGCAAGCACCTTTACTCGCTGAGCCATCTTGTTGGCCCAAAACAAAAAGAGCTTCTTAAAAGTGAGGCCTGGTCTGTATCCTGTGTGCAGTACTCACCAGGAGCAAATGTGAGTCCTACATGCCCAGCACTGCCTCCCACAAGGGGGGTCTGCTTTCATAGGTAGCAAGGGCTAGACAGGATTCCAGAAAGGCCAGGGCTTGAGGTAACCTGACAGGACCAATTGGGGTTGCTCAAAACACAGCGTTGGGCCTCCAGGAGACCATTATTCTACTAACTGAAGCTCTTATGTTTCTGAAGAACAATTAACATAGTGAAAAAGACCAAAAAAATTCCAAAAAACAAAAAACAACTTAAAACTTCCATAAAACCTATCCAAAGAATAATTTCAGTTTGCTTCAGAATAAAGTCTTTACAAGTAAAAGGCAGGTTTTAGGCTGAGAAGTTTTAAAGTCTGCTTTTAAACAGATGAATGAAAGAGAGGCTTTACCTGAAGGGTCTGACTTGATCACGTGATCACCTGTCTGGTCATCCTGTTTGCCATCAGTCTAAAACACAATTGAGTACAGGTTAAAACCTTAGTGCATCCCATGGGAATGGCTCATCCATTTCTAAACAAAGATTGAAAAGCTAATATGGACGTCAGAATAATTATCATCATGCTTTTTTGTTTTTTCTAGGCAGAGTTTCTCTGTGTAGCCCTAGACCAGGCTGGCCTTGAACTCTGAGATCCACCTGCTTCAGCCTCCTGAGTACTGGGATTAAAGGTGTGTTCCACTGCTGTGTGGCTATCACCATGCTTTTTGAGTTATCTCATTTACTTATTCTTTTTATATCCAGTTAACCCATTCATGCAAAGGCTCAAAGGAAACCCTGGGAAAACTAGAGGAAGAAGAGCAATTCACTGGGCAGCTCTCTTCAGGACAAAAAGGCCCACACTTTTTCCAGGTCAGCTTTGCTGTTGTTTTCCCCCTGAAGGCTGGTCATTAACTTGGCCCCATTGTCCCTTGCTCAAACACTTACTGGGTAGTCTCACCCTCTTCACCATACCTCTATCAGTCACACCCTAAATGAGCGTGGTGGTTTAAGTGAGATACTGCTGGTTCTTCAGGTGGGGATAACATCCTATTGTGCCGTCTGGGCATGGTCTCTGCACTTTTCAATGTGCTTTACCCACTGGGCTCAGGACCCAGTCTTTGTTGCTCCTCTTTCACCTCCTTTTTTCAGGAGTGGGCGTTAGATCTCACTGCATAACTCTGGCTGGCCGAGAAGTTGCTATGCAACCTAGGCTGGTCTTGAATTTGTAGTAGTCCCCTGCCTCAGCCTTCTGCATGCTGGGGTAACAGGCGCTCACCGCCACTCCCAGCTCTTTTCTGTCTCCTTACTCTCCACTCCTAATTTCACCTGCTAAGTTAGGCCTGATGACTATTCTTGTCATTGTCTAATTCTGTTTTCTTTCTCTGGCCAGCCTTGGATGAACTGCACTTACCATGATCATGTTTTCTAAAAGCTAGCTTAGGATATAAGTAGAGCCCTGGCACTCAAGTGTGCCCAACTTTCACACTAGCCTCTCTATACGTCACAGTTCCAGCCAATCAGAACATGGGGTACTCACCTAGGCCCTTGGCTTATACTGGAGATCCCTGCCCCAGCAGAACTATGCTCTGTCCTGACCCTGGCCTGCTAGACTCCTACCTACCCTTAAGGCCCATTTGTAATGCCACTGTTGTTATAGAGTCTTTCTTTTCCTTTGGGTGACAGGGGTCTCATTGTGTGGCTCAGGTTGGTCTTGAACACCTGCATTTAACTGATTCTTTTGCCTCAACCATCTAAGAGCCGAGACCACGGTGTGCGGCACGGCGCTAGGTCCACGGCTTTTCTGGTCCTCACAACTACGTCTCCGCCCCTCCTTATTCTCACTGCTTCTCTACCTCACGTTAACTAGCTCAGTATGCTAAACTAACATCGGCATTGGATCGATGCTTGTCCAGGACTGAGTCTCACCTCTGCAAATCAATGAACAGGTCCTTACATGTAAAGCATCTTGTCAAATGTCAGCAAGGGAGAACAAAGTACCAAATTATTTCAGAAAATATTGTATACCTTCTACGTAAACATTGTCATAAACCAATAACTTCACGTCCTTTAGATTCAAAACCTAAGAGACACTTGCGGTTTGTCCGTTCAGCCCCGCCTCCCAGCAGAGGATGACATGGCGGGGCACAGGAGGCTCTATCCCATCTCTCCATTTCCAGGACTATTCAGGCACCTAGGTCATGTCCAGGCAGAGCCTACTTTAAAAATACTCACAGCGAAGGCTAGATGGTCTGTCGCCAAACCAAAATCACCAATTTTCACATGGTCATCAGAATCCAAAAAAATGTTGACAGGCTTCAAATCCCGGTGAATCATTCCCTGTTGGAAGACAAGGAAGAGTCCAACAATCGCTTCCCACAGAGTTTAACCCTACATCTTTCCAATTTCAAATGGTGACAACTGGCAGAAGCTTCTCCTGTGGTCTACCTGGTCCTCGATGTCTGATCTCTGGAATGTTCTGAGGGTCCTGTGGCCTCCCCACTGGTGGTCCCAAGCAGGTCCTCCCAGGCTCCCTCCACAAGCTCCCCTCAGAGACTTCATTACCTTTCCCTCTGCCTCAGCACAAAAGCCCGCTCTGGTCGGGCCCACGCCACTCTCATGCCCTCTCCCGCTACTCTGCACGGCTTCTCCTGCCCAGGGCACTCTGAGCTTCTCCACCCATCCTAGTTGCACATTTACCCGTTCCGCTTTCACGAGCCTTGCGCATTATTCTAACAATTTGACTTTCTATTGCCAGCTCCTGGGAGGAGCTCAAGGATGGCATCACAGGAATCCTGCTTTCTCCTCCTCCTGAGGGCTCGTCACGCTCACTCTCCCACCTAGAAGATCTAACTAGAATAAGAACTCTTCCTTTTACTATGCTATAAAGGCGACTTCCAGCTCTGAGAACAAGAGTCCCTCTCAAGCATGGACCTGTAACATGTTTGTGCCTGCATATGTAGTTGATGTACAGTGCTGGGGACCCAGTGCTAGTCTGCAGATACTGAGCACAAAAAGCAGTCCCAGGACCCCAAGACAGGACCCTAGGGAAGGGTCTAATGGCGTCCATTAGAATCCCCTCTTATTTTTCACCTTAAAGATTATGCTATGTAGATGACAGTCTTGTTTTCTCAATGAACAGGGCACAGTATAAACATTTTGAAGTTTCAGAAAGTTAAGGCAAAGAGGAGAAATCACCAAACCTAACATGTCTTCACTGTCTGGTGCACTGACAGGTCTACGCTTAAGATGTGAGCAGTGTCTTGTCCCAAAGCCGGACCTGAGATCATTCTCCCAGTACTGCCAACTTCTAGCTTTAAAATGACTTTTTTTTTCTGGTTTTTCGAGACAAGGTTTCTCTGTGGCTTTGGAGCCTATCCTGGAACTAGCTCTTGTAGACCAGGCTGGCCTCGAACTTACAGAGATCCGCCTGCTTCTGCCTCCCGAGTGCTGGGATTAAAGGCATGCACCACCACTGCCTGGCTTTAAAATGACATTTCTATACATAGTTAAGCTACATTACTGCACCACTCTCCTCTCCTTGCTGGGCAGCTTTCTAGTTTCTTCAGATTCCTAGGAACGCAGCATTAGACCACTTAGAGCCAGATCTGGGGAGACAGTTCAGTAGGTGCAATGTTTTCTGTGCAAGCACAAGGACCTGAGTTTGGATACTCAATAAAAGCTGGGTACAGAGAGTGGTAGACAAGCAGATCCTCAAAGCTGGCTGACTAGCCAGTTTAGCTGAAAAGGCAAGCTTCATGTTCAGACGAGAGAGAGAGAGAGAGAGAGAGAGAGAGAGAGAGAGAGAGAGAGCAATAGAAGACGCTTGTCTCATTTGTCTTGTTTGCTTTTCTATTGTTGTGACACCATGCACCATGACCTGGGCAACTTACAGAAGGAAGAGTTATTTGGGCTGACAGTTTGAGAGGGTGAGTTTGTGACAATCACGGTGGGGAGTATGGTGGCAGACAGGCATGTATGGTGCTGGAACAATAGCTGGGAGCTTATATCCTGATCTACAAACTCTGAGGCAGAGAGAGCTAACTGGGAATGGCATTTCCACCATTCTGGAGTCCACCAACTGGAGACCAGGTATTCAAGTATACGAGCCTATGGGTCCATTTTCATTCAGCCTACCCTGTGATGACCTCGGGCATCCAGAAGCACATTCATAGGGGAGCTTATCCCTAATCCCTACAATGCATGCACAAACGTTCATGCAACACACATACGCAACTGATGTAAAGAGAAGTCCATGGACATGGGACGTTATGAAGCTTACTTTCTCATGGATATAAGCTAATCCATCCAGAATCTCCCGGAGAAGCCTCCAGAGCCTGCTGGTGTCTTGGAACAGTCCCTGGTCAATGGTGTCCCGCAAGGTGCTCTTTTCGCAGTACTCCATCTACAGGAAAGGAGGGACCGGGCGGGACCTGATCACACCAAAGACTCAAAATGAGGAGGCTAGCTTGCAGTCAACGCAATCACTCATTAAACTTGTGACAGGGATTTTAAGCAGTTTTGGAAAGAACTGTCTTTTTTTTAATCCTAAAAGATAAAACAAACTTAAGAGTATTATAAAAACCCACCTTAAGTAGGGAATGTAGCTCAGTGGTAGAGCGCAGTGTATTCTAAGCAGACATGAAGCTCTGGATTCAACCCCTAGCACCCCAAACACCCCCTAAAACTCTAGGAGCAAAATATGTTTAATAGTAATATTAATTACCAATAGTACTGAAGAATACATTGGGGTAAATATATATAATATTAGCAGCTAATATAACCTTTTCCCCCAGTGGGACTGAACCCAGGACCTCTTGCATGAGAGGCAATTATTCTACTTCTGAGCTGTATCCCTAAGCTCCTACTTAAATCTCTCTCTCTCTCTCTCTCTCTCTCTCTCTCTCGTTTCCTCCCTCCCTCCCTCTCCCTTTGAGAGAGAGAGCGCGAGAGAGTGCAGTGGTGCATTGGTCCTCTTCCAGAGGACCTGAGTTCAATTCTCAGCACCCATATGGCAGCTTACAACTGTCTGGAACTCTAGTTTCAGAGTATCTGACTCCTTCACACAGACATACATGTACGTAAAACATCAATGTATATAAAATAAACAAACAAATACAATATATACAGCTGCTTATTTTAAAGATGTTTTACTTGTTTTAAATTCTTGTCACAAATGTGAAAATTGAGATTGCAATAAAATGTTTTATGTACAAAATTGCTTCCAATCTCAAATTTCTAATAGTTTATTTGCCTAATGATGTCCTTGACTTTATTTGTATAAGAATAACAAATACTCTTTGAATCTAGAGGAAAACATTATACTTATGGAAACATTCAAGCAGGGCTCTGACTCACCTCCTCTTGGGTGTATTAAGAGAGAAAACAATGTAGCATTATTTAAGACTTAGGTCAATGTGTGAAAGTAGCTTCCGGTTCTGGCCAGGACCAGAGTGGGGAATTCCTCAGGCAGAAGAGTGAGGCAGTTTTACAAGTCATCCTTAGTCTTCTCCTCTGCAGCCACCACCGGCACACTCTGAATCACCCTCCAGGCTCCGCTCCAGACCTCTCCAAGCTCCCATGAGTCCCACCCACTTCGCAGGGTTGTTTAGAGAATGGACACAGCAGACAGTTAAGGCATGCTCACTCTTGCATTAATGGGATTCAGACATGGTTAGAAGCACTTCATCTTATTTAGTTCTGAGAATAATTAAGTTGTGGGACACTGAGGCACAAAACACTAAAGACTCTCATCTGCGCTAATACAGTGGAAACAGGAAGATCCAGGATGTGAACGTGCACAGCCTGAGTCCAGAGCTGCCCCCAGGCTGCCTTCTGATGAGTTCAAGGCTGGGCGGGAGGGGGAGGCGTCCACGCTCTAACTTTCCTGGCCAGTTAATCTTTGGCAATGTCAATCAGCCCCTATTGTCCATTACCTTGTGGCACATCATAAAACACACGTCCAACAAGCAATGAGCGGCCCCTGTCATTGAGCTGTCCCCCAGGGTCTTACCTGGATATAAAGGTAGTGCACAGCCTCAGTTGTTACTGATGGCTCAATTTCCTGGCAACTGTCCTTGTCATTGCATTCTTCAGCCTGAACCAAGAGGAGCACAGGAGAACTCAGATTGAGGGCTGAAATTAACAAAAACATCACCACCTTCAAGAGTTTGTGTCTAAGACCCCAACTTCATCCCTGTGCATGGCTTCCTATCGCTCCAGGGGACATTGGCAGAGTGGAACACAACCACTGTCCTTGAGAAGCTTGAGGTATTCTAACCAGAAATTTTGCACAGCTTACAGATCTGTTATTACACGCACAATGGGAAAAATGGGAAGCAGGAAGATGTGCAATAGCAGAAAGTCTGCTCCCGTCTTAGCACTGAAGGCCTACGGATATGAAGGGCAGAATGAATACAGGGTTCAGTATCAACAGGCTGTCTTCCTTTGATGGATTCAAAGAAAACAGTTTTAATGTGTTCACACTATCAAAGGGTATATTGCCCTTTGGGTTACACTCCTGAACAACCGCTTTGCTGCCACAACTTGCTTGTCTCCTATAAGTCATTTTCTTTCTAATGCATGACATCTTTAAAAAAAAAAGTCTTTTCCAGGATTGGAGAGCCTGGAAAAAGGTTACTGGCTCAGTGGTTACGATTTACTTGTTACTGTAGCAGAGGACCTGGGTTCTGGCCCCAGCACCAACATCAGACAGCTCACAACCACCTACAACTCCAGTTCCAGGAGATGTGTAGAATGGCACCTGCTCCCCTTTCACTACAAATGGCGCCGCTCCAACGTGGTTAACGAACTCCACGTAAAACCTGAGAGAGCTTGGAAAGTAATTCT
>LOEQ01001193.1:349625-360565 GCA_001685075.1 Bramus lutescens
ATGTTCTAAAGGCTGGGGCATGATGGATACACTGTCTGTCATACATGTTCTAAAGGCTGGGGCATGATCGATACACTGTCCTACATGTTCTAAAGGCTGGGGCATGATGGATACACTGTCATACATGTTCTAAATGTGGGGGCATGATGGATACACTGTCCTACATGTTCTAAAGGCTGGGGCATGATCAATACACTGTCCTACATGTTCTAAATGCGGGGGCATGATCGATACACTGTCCTACATGTTCTAAAGGCTGGGGCATGATCGATAAACTGTAGTTCTCTTTATTTTTCTTCTCATACAAACAGGAGTGCACTGAGGTTTGCGAGAAAAGGACACAAAGTTCCAAAATCATATGATAGACTACAGGAGGAGTCCAGAAGCCTTTGGTTTGAGCCCTGCCCATGCCAGAAGATGGTGCTACACAGTTCCTCTAGTCCAGGCCATGCTACTGTCCTCCATCTGACAGGTCTGAAGGGCTTTAGAGTACTCAGCACCATACTTGGGTCACAGAACATGGAGCTATTAAGCTGGCACTGACCTATAAGCTTCACTCCTACTGGGCTAACTTTCAAAGTACTAGAAGGAGCTGTGTGCACTACAAGAGGGTGAAGTAATCACTGGTCTTGCCCAGCTGTGAACCTGCGAGCTAAGAATAAAGTCAGCCCTGACAAGATAGGCCTACTGGTGTAACAGCGGCATGAACACCACTGAAATAACCAACTAATTTGACTGGATTTACATCACACTTCACAAGATGAAACCCATACCTGGTATCATTGTTGGACTAAGAACCCGTGGTTAGACAGGTCCCAGGCCCTGGAAGAGAACTTACTACTATGATTTAGCTAAATGGACATTATATCAAACCAATTCCTACTGGTGTGGCTATACCCAGATTAGTGTATTTCTCAACCCTCATCAGAGAAGATGGTAATTATCACAGAGACCCACAACTGGCCAAGGCATTAGAGACTATGGAATGCTCAGCCCTAAATGGACATCTATTATCACATTCTGATGTGGGATTCCCCTTCTGTGTGCTATGATTACCATTAATGAATAAAGAAACTGGAAGGCAGAACTGAGGTAGGCAGGGAAAGCTAGGCTGAATGCTGGGAGAAAGAAGGGTGGAGTCAGGGAGACGCCATGGAACTGCCAGAGACAGACACCGGTTGGAATCTTGCTGGTAAGCCACAGCCACGTGGCAATACACAGATTAATAGAAATGGGTTAAATTAATATGTAAGGTTAGCCAATAAGAAACTAGAGCTAATGGGCCAAGCAGTGATTTAAATAATACANACAGCCACGTGGCAATACACAGATTAATAGAAATGGGTTAAATTAATATGTAAGGTTAGCCAATAAGAAACTAGAGCTAATGGGCCAAGCAGTGATTTAAATAATACAGTTTCTGTGCGATTATTTCGGTTCTGGATGGCTGGGACAAACAAGCATCCTCCTCCTACAACATTCTCCTCTTCCTAAGGCTCAGCAACCATTGTAGAAGAGAAGGTGGAAACACTTTAAAAGTCAGAGTGAGTGAATGTATACAAGAAAACAGTATTCTCTGGATACAACAGGGCAGCTGCACAAATGAACTCACAGTGATTGTGATGGCATGCACAAACCCCATGCACACTCAAGCCAGACTAAATGTTAGTATGGAAAGGGATGGTGACACGCTGTTCTGCCCCTAATTGTTTTCTTTAAGGGTTTAACCTTGGTACGTAGGCCATGCTCCAGTGGAGCAGTATAGAGCCAAGAATATATAAGCAGCACAAACTGGACTTGATGCATATATATGAAAAAAGGACATAAAGTTGGGTGGGGAAGGAAATGGGGTTGAATTTGGGAGGGGATGTGGGGCTGATAAAACACACTGTGAAATCTCAAAGAACTGGAAAAAAATTGACTACTGCATTTACAACTGAGAACAGTGTTAGGGCTGGGGATGTAGCTTAATGGTACAATACTTGCCTAGTATGGTTTCATGCCCAGAACTGCAACAAATAAGTAAACACATGAATAAACAAACACATATATAAAAACGTGTTAAGAGGATAATTAGGGCTAAAGGAAAAATGGAGATGACTTTAAAAGTCAAAGTGTCAATAATCTAGTAAGTGTGGCATGTGCCAGCCAGGAGAAGCTGACATTGAGAACAACGACAGAGGCTGGACAGTACATCACCAATGAACAGAATTTAAAATAAGGAAGAAAGAGGCAAAAGCCAGGGAGCATTGCCTACTGTTTACTTGGGATGCATGAAAAACTGGGCTAGAAGAACCGTTCAGGAGCCACTCTGCTCCCAAGACAGCAGCTTTTGAACTCCCGCAGACAGCACCTCCATGAGGTCAGGTGTCTCTGCAGACGGTGACCTCGGTCTAGAGTCTGTTCTGATTACAGATGGCTCAAAGTTTGGGGAAACATACTTAGATTAGTAACTTTGTTATGGAGCTGAGGCAGTATTGAGCCTAAGAAGATGAAGGTAGTTTCAAACAAAATAACCAAATACTAACAACTGGGTCTCACAAAGCTTAATATAATTCAATTTTAGGGGCTAGATCAGGAATGTAAGATCTTAATAATTGAAAAAAAAATGAGGGCCAGTAAGATGTCTCAGTGGGTAAAGGCATTTGCCACCATGCCTGACAACTTGAGTTCAATCTGCGAATCTACAAAGTAGAGAGAACTGACTCTCACAGGTTGTCCTTTGACCTCTATATGCAAGCACATGTTTGCACACAAAGCAAGAGCCAGTGAGATGGCCTCACAAGCCTGATGACCTGAGTTCAATCTCCAGAACCCACAGACAGGTGGAAGGAAAGTTCACTCCACAAGTCTAAAAAAAATTTTTTTAATGTTTAAATTGAAAAACTAAAAGTGAAAAAAATTAAATAGGGTTCAAATAGCAAGAAAATAAGTGGATGCAGAAGAACTGCTTTGGAGGGGGTTCAGGTCCCAAAGAGGATGTGTGGAGTCGGAGGGGGAAGAGAAGGAGGAGATGGACATGATCTGAGGGTGAGAAAGGACAGCTTATTGAAAATAAGAATACACCTTTTATACGCTATAGTTGCACATAGGATTAAACTGAAAAAGGGGGCCTGTGAACTGAAGTGTGCCTTGAGAACAGGGGTTGAAGACTTGACAACAGGCACCAGTCAAGTGTTAATGGAAGGGCCAGAAGTTCCTCTTGCTAGAGCTAAGAATGATGACTTCAGCAAGCTGGAACTTTCCTCAAGCCCCTGAGAGAAGGGAGACCTTTATCCAAATGTCTGACCTTGGTCTTTCTCTTTTTCCATTACAACAGTACCATTCTGATTTCTTTATATTTATTAACTGAACTCTTGCCCTCAATGGTCTCAGGCTCTGGATCTGAATTGTAGGCATTTCATCCTTGGGGTCAGTTGTGTATGGTAAATCTCCAACTTTCCTGTTCTTGGTGTGATTAGGAAGATACACTAGGATTCCTGGTTCTGAGGTGGTAGGGATTTTTTTTCCAAAGAATTATTTTGTTTAGAGAGGCTACCACTGTAATGGTCTGTCCTGTCTCTTTAAGAAACAAGCCCTGCCCACTCCCTCTCCCATCCACTGAGGGAAGTAGATCTTCCTTCAGCTTCCAGCCTGAGTTCTTTCCTCTCCAGAGGCAGCTTCTGCCTCTCTTCCTTCTTCCCACTTCTCCCCTTCCCCCGTTTCTCTTTCTCTCTGCCTCTCTCTCTGCTCTTCTCCCTTCTCCCCTTCCTCCCCGCTGCCCACTGCCGCCACTCGCCACTCGAGGACCTGCAGCATTTTGTTTTTATCATAACATTGGTGCCATGACTCTGACAGGACAGGCCATTACAACCATTGTACACATTTTTCATTCTCTACTAAAGCCCACACAAAATTTCCCACTGATATTGAGAATCATTAAAAATGAAAGTAAAAAGGTGCTGGAGAAGTGTGGTCTGCAGTGTTGAAAGCTGGAACTTTGTCAAGCAGCAATGGCCACCATGTGGTCCATGCCAAGTGGCAATGTGTCAAGTACCAGTGTCAGCATTGTACTGCTGTCCAAGACCTGCTACCAACAAGGCCAAGAGTGTGCCTGTTACAGTTTGGAACTGGAATGCACTAGAAGGCCCATGTGCTAAAAGTGTCCCCATGCTACAAGGCATTAGTAGTGTCTCTAAGGCAGGGCCGAGTGGGACCTCAGCCCTTCTGTTCTTACACTATGGTTGGGAGGCAAGCAGGTTTGTTGTGCGGCTCACTCCACTCTGATGTGCTGACTCACTGAGACCTAAATGAAATGGGGCATGGGACTGGTGAAGGACAGAACTGACACCTGAAAAGTGGTCCTCCAACTTCCACACGTGCCCCACAGCACACACACAACACATAAGCACAGCCCTATACACATTCACAATAATGATAAATAAAATTTTAATCAAAAGTGAGCTGAAGAACCTATAATAACATCTCCACTCATGGCTTCTGCACTCAAATTCCTTTCTGGCTTTCAGGGGGCTACAGCACATGGTCAGAGAAGATCTTTAAGAAGGAAAGGACATGGAGAAAGTAGTATTCTTCCTGTGACCTCTAGTGACAGAGAATCCAGGATACCACCTCATAGGGTGGGGCTCCCTCCTTTTGGAATGGATATTCTATACTGTGCTCACTTTGGAAAATCCTACACATCTTTGTTTGTGTTTGTATCTAATTACAGCTGGTCATGTAGCTCAGTTGATGGAGTACTTGCCCAACATGCACAAGGCCCTGGACTCAACCCCCAAGAACCAGTAAGTAAACCAGGCATGCTCTAATCCCAGCATTTAGAAGACAGAGGACTGAAGTTCAAGGTCATCCTTGGCTACAAAGCAAGTTTGAGTGAGGTTAGCCCAGGTAATATGAGAACCTGTCTCTCCCCATGCACCACCACAAAAAAATTACACAGCATGAAATATGAAATTTGAGTGGATAGTGATGATTCAGGCAGATAAAATCTTTAAATAATTAAAAGTCAAATAAAATAGTTCTGAAGGTGAGATTGTAAAGTGTACAGGCTGTTCTAAAGGGGTGTGGGTTGTGTTACTGGCTCCATTAGGTACTCAGAGTCAAGCAAGAGGTAGAAGCAAGAGGCTCACAAACTCAAGGTCAACCTGGGCTAACAGTAAGATTTGCTTCAAAATAAAATGAAAAAGAGGATTGGGGGTGTAGCTTAGTGGTAGAGCACTTAGCCACCAAAACAAATACATGAAGTTACTTAGAAAGTGTTAAATAAGAACTTGGTTTCATGTAGCTAGCTAACAGATTGCCATAAAAGTGCTAACCACTGTATTAATATTTCTATCTGAACACTGTGGCCAGGTTTACTGCAGGTCATTTTCTCCTTCCACATCTTTCAGCCCCTCACACGAGAAGTTGGAGGGACTTACCTAGATCTCCCTGAGGAGTTTGCCCGATGTTTACCATTTCCTACAAAGTCAGGAGAGCCTCCATGGAGAATGGTAGCTGCTCTGTGTCCTGCTGGGTCCCTCCTAGAGGCATGATCCTGGTTTGGCGAACTAGTAATTTCCAAACGTTCCTAGAAAAGGGAGAGGAAGATCCGCATTAGCTGTCTGTGCAAGCCGATGACAAGCACGGCATGGAGTCACCCGCTCAGTCCAGAAGAAACATTTTATTGATCAGGATGTTTTGGTTTCATTTCTGTTGCTGTGCTAAGAAGCACCTGAGAGGAAAAATGGTTTACTTGCCTCACAATCCTGGGTCTCAGTTTACCACTGTGGGGGAGTCACTATGGCAGGACCCATCTAGTCGGGAGCAGAGAGAAATGGATGTAAGCATGCCTCATATTCAGCTAGCTTCCTTTACTCTTATATTGAGGAACCTGCCTGACTCCATTTTAAAGGCAGGAGCTATTACGCTGTATTTATAAAAATAAGTTTCTATTTATTGTGAGAGTTGAGTTGCTCTGTTTCCTGGAATCTGACCTTCCCCAACCCATGACCTTGATTTGTTTTTGAGTACTCTGACCCTCCCTGACCCCTCCTAACCACATGGTGGGTGACCACATGGTGTTTTTTTTTTTAAGTTTCTTTGTATTTATTTCGTTTTTGCCCCATCACCTGCCTTCTGTGAAACTACTGGTGATTTTACTCCTTAAAAAAGCCTCAATGGGTGGATTTGGAGATGCTCTCTTTAATCTGACTTAGGAGGCAGTCTCTGGCCAGCTCTTAGGTGTACCCCAATTTAAAAAAAAATCAAGCTTGCTTCAAATTTGGCTCAAATGGTAGTGGTCTTATTTTCTTCATTGGGATTAACAACACAGATCAGAGCCTAAAACCAGGGAATTATCTTGGACAATCCAGACAACCTCCCACAGGCCCAACCTAATATAAACAATGGTGACTTTCTTTCCAGTGTTTCCAGATAGTCAAACTGACAATTACAGCTAACTATCACAGTTTACAGTGTAACAGTTAGAGTCAACTTTAAAAAGGTAATCTGAACCAGGGAGACGGTTGTAAAAGCAAGCGCAAGGACCTGGATGTGGTGGCTTATGCCACCAGGGAGGCAAGTGCAAGGACCTGGATGTGGTGGCTTATGCCACCAGGGAGGCAGAAACAGGAGACTCCTGGAGGCTTACTGGCCAGCCAGTCTAGACGAAGTTCAGTAGGAGACCCTGTCTCAAAAAATAAGATGAAAAGGACCAGAGAGATGGCTTAGGGTTAAGAGCACTGGCTACTCTTCCAGAGAACCCAGGTTAGATTCTCAGCACCCACATGGCAACTCACAACCGTCTGTAACTCTAATCCCAGGGGATCTGATGCCCTTTTACGGCTTCCTCAGGAACTGTACACTTGTGGGACATGGATCCCAGTCATCTCCATATGTGCTCTGTGTGTGTGTGTGTGTGTGTGTATCCAATAGAGTGCACCATCCAAAGCTGACCCTGGATCATGAAGTGAAGTCCAGGTCACAGTTTTAAGAGAATAAGATTTTTATATATGAAACAGCTTAGATTCTGCATGGAAAGTTCGGGAGACAGAACTAGAGGAGAGGATCAGAGATGGGAGGGGCAAGAAGAGAAGAATGGCTGCTGGGGGGCAGCCCAGAGGATTCAAGGTGGGCGGGGCGGAGGCAACAGAAAACCACACTGGGTGCGGCATTACCCAGGGGTGGCCACACTATATCCCTTTTGTTCTTTTAACATGAGAAAAGACAGTCACAGAAGAGTGTTGTCTGTAAAGTCACAGCAGGCAGTGGAAAAATAAAAGCTTAAATAAGGTCCCTGCTGCATGGGACCCTTCCAGCAAAATATCTGAAGGACCGTGAGGAGGGTCCCCATCACATCAGCTGCTTGTCCTTTTTAAATTTGCTGCTGAAATCATTCTTTCTATCACCAAATTAAGCTTCAGGCAGGTGTGTAAAGTTCCCATTCGCTGTTTATAAGAACAAACTGTTTTGTTTGTTTGTTTAAAATTCTATTCCAGGTTAATTAACGAAATCCCAATTTCCTCTCTTTGGACTCATTTGATAAATTACTGTAATTATGTAAACCAAAGTTATTTACAGACAATATACAACACTGAATTTTGTCACCTGTGTGGGAAATCTAAAAGTGCACAATAAGCGCAACACAGTGCTTACGTACAAGCTCTCAGAGGTAGGGCGGCCGGGACAGAAGAACTGCACTCAGTGAGCACAGGGCTAGCCTATGAAATATTATGAATTCCAAATCAGCCTAGGATACATAGTAAGACGCTGCCTCAAGCCCCTCTATCACAAATAAGAAAACAAAACAAACAACCAAAAACATAATCAATGAAAGTCTTTGCATTTTCAATTTTAGCACGAGAGGGAAAAGTGTCTTCATTGGAAATTCAGACATTTTACAGGAGGGGCACAGAACGGACAGCACCTGCTTAGCCAGCTCCTTCCTTTTCTTCTCCTCTTTGATCTCCTCTTTCCTTCTCTGAATTTCATGGAGGATTTCTCGTTGCTGAAATAAATCAGACAAGGTCAGACACCAATCTCTGAAATGCACCCAACAAGTAAACTCAGGAATCACAGAGCTTTTGAATTTCCATGACCCACAGTCCTTGTTTCCTGAGATCCACACAATGAGCTTGGCAGAGCCACATCTCGTCTGTGCTGCCAGCAGTCCTGGAAGCAGGCTTCGCTGAGGAGGTTTTAAGTCTGTATTCTTTTCCACTTCTCTAGCCTTGCCTTCTGCCTGTGTATAGGGACCAGGTACGGGGCTGCTCTCTGCCATGAGCCTGGACAGGCATGGTGGAAGTTGGACATCCTCAGAGCCTGGGTCTGGGATGGTGAAGGGCCAGGTATCATGTCTATCCCCTATGGCCTTAATCTGCCTTCTCCATCATCCCTTTAAGTATTAAAACTAGTATTTTGAGCATCATCAAATTTTCTTAGTTCTCACAACTCTAAATTACATCAAAACTATGAAGGAAATCATCATAAATATTAATAGCAATAATAGAAAATGTGGGAACATAATCTATACCTATAGGTAGCTACGGCAGTACACCAAGAGACTGTTAGTTAAACATCCACTGACTTCTAATGATGAGCAGATATCACTCTAAATGGTGACTAGACACACTTTAGTGGAGCTGAGCAATCGTGGATGAAATCCATCTCAACAGACTATGAGGCATGGAGAAGCTCTGTCAAACATTAGAGCCTTCTGTAGATGCAACACACAGAGTCTCAACACAGCATAGGATAGAGAAAACGAGGCAGAAACAAGAACCAGGCACAAGCACCTAGAGGCAGAACAGGGCTACTTGGGAAGAGGAAGGGTGCCAGAGAATGGAGGGATGAGTAGCAGGAGTGGTAAATATGACCAAAGTATGTTATGTACATGCATAAAAATATTACAGTGAAACATATGGCAAGTGAAAGAGGGAGGGAATTCAAGTCTCACAAGTACCAGTAGTAAAGCTATACTATAGCAAAAACAAACAAACAAACAAACAAAAAAACAGACTTTCTTACCAACAGATAAAAATAAACCTGGGCTTAGATAGAAAGTCTAATATGCAGAAGATAGCAGTTCTTCCTAAATGAATATGCAAATTTCCTCCAATTTCAATCAAAATCTCATGGGGCGTATGTGTTTTGCTGAATCTGAAGAAACAATTCCATAGTTCACTGTGAAACCAGGTATGCGGCACATGACTGTGATAGCCACACTGCTCCACAGTGAGACCCAGCACGGGACTGTGACAGCCACACTGCTCCACAGTGAGACCCCACATGTGACTGTGATGATAGCCACACTGCTCCACAGTGAGATCCCATATGTGACTGTGATGTTAGCCACACTGCTCCACAGTGAGACCCAGCACATGACTGTGATAGCCACACCGCTCCACAGTGAGACCCCACACGTGACTGTGACAGCCACACTGCTCCACAGTGAGACCCGGCCTCAGGAAGAAAGGAAAAAGAAAAGAGGTAAGAGAGGGAGAGGAGAGGAAACTGGAGAATGGGAAGTCAAGAAAATGGTTGAAAAATTATGGAAGATGAAGAAGGGTCAGGGAAGGGTAGGTTGGCCTGTCAAATATTAAAAGCATTCAAAACAAAACTTCAGAGTGAAATATAAAACTTGAGAGTATGTGAAGACTCAAGAAAAAAAAAACAGATGAACTTAATTTACCAATAGACTCTAGCATAGGTCAGCAATTAAACCACTCCAAAGGAATCCTACAAACAACACAATGAGGAATTGCTGTTTACTGTGTAAGGGAAATGCCTTTCTATAACCTGCACCCACCTAAGTTCTCACTAAGTTGATCAACTGGCTAATCAGAAAACAATTTAAATTAAAATCAAGAAGGAAATCGAGAGAACAAACCATCTTCAACTTAAAGGATTTTCAGAGGCAGGAAAGGGTTCTTCTCAGGACAGACTCAAGGAAGAGTAGGGATATCAGTTCAACTCCTGCCTCTTCTATTCACTGGGCATTAGGTACATCTCTCAGTCAAGGGGAAAACAGCCTCCAGATCCAGTGGACTCCTGTACAGCTTGGAAGGTTTAGAGACACAGGACCCTATGTCTTTTGTCCCCGTTCTTCCTTAAAAGCCCAGAGAGGGGCTCTAAGGGCAGGATGGCCAGGGAGGGGAATGTTTCTCAGTGAACTTATAGGGGTTTCTCCCCCAAGAATGCACATTTCTTCAATCAGATGCTGAGCAAAGCTCACAGAGACATTCATAGGCAGACACGGTGCAGGCCTCCAGGCTTGGGCCAGCACCAACAGCCACTTCTTACCTCCTGCTCCTCCTTCCGCCTGGCCTCTAGCAACCTCTGCTGCTCCTCCTGAGCCTGCCTTTCCAGCATTTCTTCATGAAAAGACTTTGGAGGGGGCTTGTTATGTTCACTGAGAAAGGACTGCACGTGGTGCGCCAGTTCAAATATCATCACCTACACATGTAAACAGAAAACAACCACAGCCAATTAGATGATGGCCAGGGGCGGGGCCTGGAGAGGAGCTGCCACCCAGCAACACGATTAGGAGGCAATCAGACACACCTGTGGTGCCAGCGTTCACTCTGGGACATGTTTGGAATTAGGTGTGTGGCACAATCACAGCAGGAAAAGCACTGATCACTGAGTCTGAGTCTGTGATCAAGGTGTATTGCTTGAGAAATAAAAAGCTTCTCTCCCAAATTTACTGTCATTTCCCTAACATCTAAACATCTGTATGAATAAAGCTGAAAAATGTCTAAGCCTGCAGGAAGGGAATGGCTATTCTCCCAAGCAGAAAGCCTGACGACATGACGCTGGACAGAGTGCTCCCATGAGCGCCAGCGCTGTCACATGTTCACAGGGCACAGTGATCAGAGGCCCCCAAGTTTACAAAGCCCACACTTCCTCCCTCCAGGCAATGAACCAGCAGGAGGCTGATCAACACCTTAAGAGTCAGCCAA
>LOEQ01001193.1:360609-370613 GCA_001685075.1 Bramus lutescens
GCCAGACCGAGCCAGGAAGGAAAGGCCACCTCAAACATCCATGGGGCGGGGTGGGGTGGGGGTTCCAAGACCACACTGGCTGGCACCCAGCTCAGGGTACAGCGCTCAAGCTGCTCTTGTCAATGAGGAATGTGGCACTGAGGTTCTTCCCCACTGTTGTCAGAGAGCATTTAAAATGTCTCATTTCTTCCTGCTTCTTCTAAGGGGCCTGAGTGTTCGGAGCAGAGTCCCTTAGGAAGCCTGGCACTCCACCTCCCAGGAGGGGGAGTTGATTTTGTTTTTGTTATACCAGAAGTTGTGGCACTTACTGAATACAGCTTGGCCTAGGGTTGAGAAATGCCAGGCTAGAGACTAAGAGGCAAGTGCTAAGAAAAAGACTAAGGAAATCTGGGAAAGCAGGCAATTCCTACCACTTGGAGAGACCAGTTCTAAACCAGAAAGGGGCAGAGCCACAGCTGTCGAAGGTTTGCTTTCACTGACTTACCTTACTAGCGTTTTCTGAATGAGTGGCATCTGATAGTTTGTAGGCCTGAATGAAAGCAACCATATTCCGAAGTGGCTCTTACTCTATACCTCTCTCCCGCCCATGCGGCATGGTTCAGGACTTGCCTCAGACTGCTTAGGGGCTTTTCCTGCCCTCCTTCCATAACTTCCCAGAGCAGTAGTGTCTCCAGTCTGCCATTGACCTTAGAGTGTACTTTGTGCCCTTCACAGTGAGGCCAAATGGTTTTCTCACTGCAGCTTCCCCCAGCACCAGCACCAGCCAGCCCCAGGCAGTAAATACCTGCTGACTCATGGAATGCATGAGTTTCACTTCTACTAATTAAATAAGTGGAGTCTCTGCTATATTTTGGATTATTTTCCAGGACTGACAAAGATCTAATGCATAGCCAGGTGTGGCAGTGCACACCTCAACTAATCCCAGCACTTGGGAGGCAGAGGCAGGCAGATCTGTGAGTTCGAAGCCAGCCTGGTCTCTATAGTGATTTCCAGGATAGCCAGGGATACATAGTGAGACCCTGTCTCAAAAAACCAACCAACCAACCAACCAACCAACCACCACCACCACAACAAAACCTTGCTAATACAGATTTAAAACCCTTCAGAGGAGTGTTGAGCATGTTGGCACACACCTCTGATCCAGGCCAATCAGAACTATATATACAGTGAGACCCTGTCACCTTATCCCCCACAAACCATTACTCCAAGGCAAATGGGAATGCTTCTGAGTATTGTTTTTGGTGCCACCAAGAACGAAATGATTCATTTGAACAGCAGGTTATAAGGTAACACCCTAACTCGATGAATTCCTAAGCTTGTGCTAACACTTAATTACATGACATTTTACTTGAAAACGAAAACAAACTTTTCGGAATTGAATTTTCGACGGCTAGGACTTCAGACCTAAGAAAAGAAACTTAAGACAAACAAGATGGATCTGCACGGCATGGTCCCACACTTTATACCCCTTAAATCTCACCCCTTGAGGATGTCTCAGGTGCAGTTTTTCAATTTATGGGGAAGACTCAAGCAGCATACTGCCCACCACTTAAGCATGCTGGGTGACCATCCACTGCTGTCATCTGTTTTCAGGACTTTCCAAACTGAAAATTGTTCCCAAACTCTCCTAGCCCTGGCAACCACATTCTGCTTTATCTCTCTGTGACTCTGATTTCAGAGTATCTGGTATAGTCCTAAAATATCTGCCTGACAGTTTATTTCCATTATCACAGCGTCCTTAAGCTGTACCATGTTATAGTGAATGCCAGAATTCCCCTCCTGTTTAAGGCTGAACAGCACTGCCTTGCACTCTGACCTCCTAGACCAGCTATCTGTGGGATGACAGCTGTGATGTCAGGCGTAGTGCCCAGCTGCAGCTCCCTGGCTGGGGCCTGACCACCAAGGGAAACAACTGGCACTCTCTGGGGTCTGTGCTACTGAGCCATGCCATTCAGTAGGGTAAGTATAGAAAACACATCTTTCACTTACGACGGGTTTAGTATTGCAGCTTTAAGAACATACGTAGGGATGTTTACAGCAACTTCATTATAGCTAAAAATGGGAAAACTTAGGTGTATTTCATCTTATAAATAAAGGAACATCTGGAAAGAATACTACTGAGCAATAAAAATCTAACAACTACTACTACATCTAAGCACTCAGGGAACTCTTTAGAGACCTGTGCTGCGGGAAAAAATGCCAGTCTCAAAAGGCTGCACACTGTATGTCCCATCTCCAAAATGAGATTATAGAAACGGAGGGCAGATTAGTGGGTCTCAAGATCACAGGAGAGAAAGGGAGTGGAACTGAGAAGAGGCCAAGAAGGGCATCGTGAGGGATCTTTGTGGAGATGGAATTAGCCTGTACCCTGACTGCATTACTGCTGGGATGGTGGCTATAATCCTGTAGTTAGGGCTCTAAATGTTACACTGGGGTAGACTGGGTAGAGGATAAATGGTCTTTCTGTATTATTTCCATAGCTCCAGTTTAGCAAGCCTTACCTCCCCACATTGCTTTTTGGCCAGTTCTTCCAGGTGTGATTTTAACAAATTAACACTTTCATTTGACAGACCTTTAGCATTCTTTAACTCTATTTCAGGAACTCTGGAAAACAAACAACAGCACAGAAAGGAGTTACTGGAGAAGGAAGCCTGTGGGTTCCCACCAAGCCTAAGCACCTCAGGACCTGCCATGTACCCTGTAATCTCAAAGGCCTTCAACTATAGCCCAGCACCCAGCTGACACAATGCTATACCATATGGAGAAGGGGACAGTCCCAGTCAGGCAAAGCCCCACCTTCCCCCTGCTAGGCTTGACTCGCAACTCAGAGCACTCCCAACTCAGAGCAACTCAGACGGTATCAGTTTAATGAACTCATTACAATTACTGCCTCTGATGCTCTCTATAAAAAATCTTTCCTACTCCTTGTCTGGCTGGTGGCTTGACAAAGGGCTCTTCCATATGGTAATTCTTGGCCTTGATTAGACCCACAGTCAGTCTAGTGCTCTGCACATCCTTGGGCTCCAGCAAGAAGCACAAGAATGCCAGTGAGTGCAGCCTTCATGGTCCATCTAGGATTCTCACGATGGGCTGTCCCTCACTCTACTTATAAACAAGGAAGGGATGCTGCTGAGTGTGTGTGTGTCCCGAACACCAGTCAGGTGTATCACACAAACCCAGGTTATTCCAATGAGGCTTGGTTTACTCACTGTTTCATTCCTCAGAGCTCATCTAAGAAAATACTTAAACTCAAGGAAATCACACAGTCAGCCTCAGGGTTTCCTTTTAGTCTTAACCAGAAAATATCCATTAATAGCTTTCTGGGATTAAACAGAATTTACGTAGTTTTCTCAATGAGAAAATGATTCATCACTTCCTGTCAGGCATTTCTAAGTGGCTCCTGGCATTTTACCTTGGTGAAGCCTTCTTAAGCATTATTCACCTGCCTGTGCTTTCTCTCAGCGCTTCAGTCCCACCCTGTGGGACAGGATGCCGCGGCTATTATCTGCCTGGACAGATGAGATCTGGGAGAGCTAGTTTATATTTAAAAGAGCTTAGTGATGCAAAACTGTATTGAGTCCACACAACCTACCACACCCAGGGTTCCCTCTCATGGAGGCACCAAGGGCTACCATGCATCAACCAACGTTTTCCTATGTCACAGTATTTAAAAAGGTCCAGAAATGGTCCCCAGAGTTAAGCCTTACAGAACTGTTTCTCTGTGATCTTTGAGCAGGTGTACATGTACAGGTGAATGTGCACATGTGTGCCTGTGCATGGACAGGACAGAGGTCAACATTAGGCATTGCCCCTAGGAGTGCCTGCCTAATTTTTTGAAGACAGAGTCTGTCACTGAGACACGGGGCTAGTTAGGCCAGCTGGGTCACCAGCACTGGGAGCACCACACACACCATCATGGTCAGCTTTCTACAAGCCTGCTGGGATCAAACTCAGGTCCCTGTGCTTACACGGCAACCACTTTACTGATTTAGCTCCCTGGCACTTACATAATTAAAAAAAATCTATCTACTTTTATTTTATGTGCGTGGATGGTTATTTTCCCAGCATGTATATCTGTGTACCACTGTACCCATGAAAGCCAGGAGAGGGCATCAGTTGGGGTTCTTATTACTGTGATGAAACACCAGGATCAAAAGGCAAGTTCGGAAGGAAAGGGCTTATTTGGCTTACACTTCAGCATCACTGAAAGAAATCAGGACAGGAACTCAAACAGGGCAGGAACCTAGAGGCAGGAACTGATGCAGAGGCCATGGAGGGGGGCTTGATCTACATGGCTTGCTCAGCCTGCTTTCTTATAGAACCCAGGACCACCAGCACAGGGGTTGCCCTGCCCACCATGGGTTAGGCCCTTCCTCATTGATCACTAATTGAGAAAATGCCTTTACAGCTGGATCTCATAGAAGCATTTCCTCAACTGAGGCGCCTTCCTCTCTGATGACTCTTAACTTGTGTCAAGTTAACACAAACCCCAGCTAGTACAGATCCCTTAGAACCAGAGTTATAGACAATAGTGAGCCATCATGTGGGTGCTGGGACTTCGGTCCTCTGGAAGAGCAGCCAGTGTGCTTAATCACTGAGCCCTTTCTCCAGACTCTCCTGCCCTACATAATTTTTTGGCCAGGTGTGGTAATGCACACCTTTAGTCCCAGCACTTGGAAAGCAGAGTTGGGAAGATCTCTGTGAATTTTAGGCCAGTGTGGTCAGCATATTGTGTTCTAGGTCAGCCAGGGTAACACAATAAAACCTTGTTTCAAAAAAAAAAATCTGCACAGCAATATTAACAAAATAGTCATGTACTATTGCTGTGGGATGATGCTCTTGTACACTGTAAAGATTTGTCACTTGTATTGGTTTAATAAAATGCTGATTGGCCAGTAGCCAGGCAGGAAATATAGGTTGGGCAACCAGACTAGGAGAATTATGGGAAGAAAGGCAGAGACGCAGTTGCCAGCCAGACGCAGAGGAAGCAAGATGAGAATGCTTTACTGAGAAAAGGCGCCAAGTCATGTGGCTAAACATAGATAAGAATTATGGGTTAATTTAAGTTGTAAGACCTAGTTAGTAATAAGCCTGAACAATAGGCCAAACCATTTATAATTAAGATAAGCCTGAGTGCTTACTTGGGACTGAACAGCTGAAGGATAAGGTAGCACAGAAACTTCCGTCTACATACTATACTAATTAAACGTCAATGCTCTATGTCTTTGACATGTTAATAATAATTTTGGTGGTTGATATGATTACTTTTTAACATTGTAAGCTCTAAGGATTTCTATGTTGTTTTAAAAGTCATCCCATCCTTGTATCAAATGGATATATAACTATCTGAATAGTTCTTTGGAACTAGGAGCTTTTTAAGCAGGGTAGTTTTAGTTTCCTGGGAAACATTTGTTTACAGACAAGTCAGGATTACTACTCAACTTCCCATCATGCATTGGATCGTTCAACTAACAAAGATCTTCCACTTAAAAACATCAGTAGCTCCTAGGCAAGAAAGTGTGCTCTCGTGTTCTTTTGTGGCCTCAAACTCATGGTCTTCCAGACTCAGCCTTTCAAATACTGGGATCATAGGCATGAGCCTCCTGCCTGGCGCTAGTCTATTTACTTTAAAAAATTATGCTGTAATTAACATTTTAGTACTCACGTATCTGGGCTTTTCATGTTGACTTTTCAAGAACAAACATTTGCTTGAGTCTATGGTACAATAAAGAATATGTTACCAGTGATCTTTGGCCACAGCTTCTGGCTCAGAGGCCCCATTACCCTTGGAATTCCCTGAGTGACATAGCTCAAGGGAGCATCTTACATTCTTTGTCACAGACCCTTTTCAACCAGACTAGAGTTTATTAGGTGAGGTCAACTCTTGTTGGATGCTTGCACAGTGTCAGGATGGAGGTGGTCACAGACAGCTCAAGCCACGACTGTGGGACTTGAGGTATTCCAACCATACCCCAGACCTCTATGAGAAGGGTGCTGTTGGAGACTGAGCGCCAATGACTTAATCACTGCTTAGTCATGCCTGTAGAGCAAAACCTCTCACCACTCCCAGGAACAACAGCAGCAGGGTACAAGGATACAATGAGCTGCTGAGCACATGGATGTGCTGAGGACAGTGGCCTGGAGAGGACATGCAGGTCCATGCCCTTCCCCATGCTCTGTCCTGCATAGCCTTATTTAGCTGTTTTAAATAAAATCTTTTACGACAAACCAGCAAATTAGTTTTCTTAAGTCTGTGAGTCATTCTAGCAAATTATCAAATCTGAAGGATTTGTGGGAATCCCTAAATTTACAACCAGTCAGAAGCATGGGTGCTTGTACTTGACATTTAAGCAAGAACTCTCTTGAGAAAGTGAGCCCTTGAACTAAGCAGTCTGTACTAACATAGGTATACCACACCACGAAACAACAAACCAAGCTGGGCAGTGGTGGCACATGCCTTTAATCCCAGCACTTGGGAGGCAGAGACAGGTGGATCTTTGTGAGTTAAAGGCCAGTCTGGTCTACAGAGAGAGTTCCAGGACAGGCTCCAAGGCTACAGAGAAACCCTGTCTCAAAAAAATAAAAAGAAAAGAAAGAAAAAGAAACACAAAAAACCCAGAAAGCCACTGCCTTAGTTTTATTTCATAAACTTACTTTTCTTAGGAATTAGCCTATTACACGTCTACTATGCACGCTCTCTCAACACTGTTGGAAGCGCACAAGTTATTGACATCAGGAAGCTCAGATTTGACCACATCTTAAAATCATAGCCTCCACTCATGTGCCACTCGTTGTGGAAGGTAGCTCTGCCTTTCAATTGCTACTCTCCTCAAGACCCCTCACATGTCACACATGGTAAGATAGAACTGCTTGCCACCATCCCAGCCAAGGCAAGGGATCTGGGGAACTTTACGGAAGAGCCCTGCGTGTTTACAGCTGCCTGGGTGTTTACAGCTACGTGAAGTTTTTGGCTGCTCTACCATTGGAGAATACTCCTGGCACTAGTGGGGAGGAGCAGGGATAGTCAAGGTCTATAGGACAGTCCTGGAACACAAGGGACCAGCTGGTCAGGCTCACGCTGCTCCACTGAGAGAAGCAGAGGCTCCAACCATCCCTTCCTTTACTCTAGGCAGTAAAAGGCCAGGCAGGCTGCAAGCCACATCATTTTCAATAGCTATGGCAGAGGCACTTTAAATGCTCGCCACACCTTTATCCTATGCATCTAGATCTTCCTTCTTTCTAGATAACAAAGAATTAAATAAGTATTAGAATGGCAAAAGCAATAAGGTAGCCAATGAGTAAATACTAGTATCTGTAAGGAGCAGACATAAGACAGCTCTTGGGAGAATGTCTAGGGCTGATGTAGTATTGAGATACAGATGACAGGAAATGAAATTTTACATGGAAGACAGAAGGAAAAAGAAAATTCTCCTTAACTGTAATGTTTCGATGTTGTCAAAGCTACTTATAAAGGTACTCACACATCTGGGTATGTTGGGGGGCATTTCACCCTCAAGTCCACCTTCACGTACACTTCTTCGCCAGTTAGGCCCTGAGGGTACAGAACTAAATTGATTTCAGGAGGCTCTTTTACCTAAAAGAGAAAAAGAACACATCTCCCTGTGACTTTTTCCCCCTGGTGAGTCAGTACTTTAAAATTTTATTATTTCATGTGTATGCTTGTTTTGCCTGCATATGTCTGTGCCTGGTGCCTGAGGAGGCCAGAAGATCCTTTGGCACTGGAGTTCTAGCTGGCTGGACAAACTCAAGCCCTCTGGAAGAACAGGTGGTGCTACCCTGGTACTTGCTTTGTAGACTAGGCTGGCCTCGAACTCACAGAAATCCCCGTCTTTACCTCCTGAATTCTAAGATTAAAGGTGTGCACCACCACTGCCAGGCTTGAACCAACCAATCTTAACAGGGAAGATAGCGATTGCCTTAGCTGAAAAGTTCTACTCCCGAGTTGTATAAGTAATGATCATTACACAGGTGTTGGGTCAGATTTCCAAAAGCACAGTTTGAAAACAAAACTCATGTCAGAAGAAATGTATTTCCCCTTTCAGAGGTAACAAAGGATTGAATAAAAATAATAATAATAAAAAAACTTTCATTGTTGGATGGCACTGGGTATGAACTACGTGCTAGGTACTGGCCTGCAGGCCAGAGGCTGGAGGTGAACTTGTGCAGACCTGGCCGATCAGTAGATACTAGGACAAAAGAACAGTGTGGGTGGGGAGAGCCATAAAGACAATAGGGCTGAGTGGTGGGACAAGGTGGTGAGGGAGAAGGGTCTCTGAGCAAGGGATCCAGGCCAAGCATCCCCTGCCCAAAATGCCTGGAGTGTGCTTTACTTGCTTTGGAATTGAAATATTTCCAGACTTTTAAGACTTTCTTTGGAGTAGTTTAGAATTCAGGCTTCAGATTACGAATGCTCACTCAGTATTTGCATTGCGATTTGAACCCTGAGACATTCACAGGGGGAACGCTTGGTTGGCATGGGGAATCCCAGAGTATTTCTGAAGCTGCACAACGTGCTTTCTCAGCCAGCTGCTTTTCACCAAGTAACCAGATCCTGCACTGTTCACTCATTTCAGCCTCCTTTCCCCATCCCAGCCAGCAAGATGTGGCTACAGTCTTTCTTGGTGACCTCCTTTTTAGCTTTGTATACGGGTGGTCTCCTACATAGACGTTTCATAAGCGGCCATCCTTACTTACAATTAAATCTATTACAACTAACTGCATTAGAAGCAAGGGTGTACAAAAGGACACCAGTGCCCTACATATACTCCTCAAGGGTATTGCAGGCACTAGCTGGCCCTGGCCCAGAGCCCTGTTCTTCCTGCTGTCTAGCTTGGATATCTCACACCCAGCTACGAGCCCTCCCGTTCATCTTCCTCAGTGTTTTAGACGCTGACATTTTTGCCACCCCAGCCTGGCCTAATCACAACATATACGAGCAGCTCACAGCTGTCACGATGGGCAGGCTTTGTCACTACTACAGGAAGCCAGCTCCTGCCTCTGAAGCATCAGGATTCTCTGTTGTGATCTTCTTGGGTACTCTGAACAGCTAATGAACAGTGTTTGAGGTGCAAAGGAACATGCTCAGATGTCACTGGTAATGCTTAGGTAAGTAAGCTGAGACTGGCGGAGATGGGTGCCCCCAAAGGCCAAAAGGAGGCCAGTATGCCTGGGCACAGGCGAGAAAGGAGACCAAAGAAAGCAGGCATGATGGGAAGTGGATGGGTCACACAGGGCTTTGTCAGCCAGGTAACAAACGTGGCAGGATTTAAAGATGGCAATCAATGATAAGATAGAACATATACTTTAAAAGATCACTTTGGTTGCTGAGTAAGGAATGAATGGGGAAGGAAGACTAAAGCAGAAATAAAAAACTAACAGTTTGACTGGCAATGTATAAGGGCCTAGGTTATAATCCCACGACTGTGAATTTCAAACAAACAAGAAAATGATTCTAACAGTTCAGCCAGTGGGATGCCCAGAGGAGGAGGAGGGGATGTGGGAGACGGAAGAGAAAATGCATTTGAGATCAAGCTAATAGAGCTCTGGCTACGGAAGAGACAAAGGAAAAGGTCTTGTCCCAGTTGTCACCTGAGGTGGTGGAGGATGAGAGCAGAATGTATGGCTGGGCCCCAAGAGGACCCCGCAGCCTGTGACCTTGACGAGACCAGTGCTATAGGTCCCTGATACAGAGTGTGTGCTGAGGAATGACAGCTAGGTGAGTGAGAAGGCAGTGCAAATCCAGGTGGCTCCTTCAAGGTTTGAGTGTTGGGGGGCAGGGAACAGGGCCAGAGGTGGGTGGGAGAGATGGAGACGCCATGAAAACGAGGAGGGATTCTGTTCTGATTTTAAAGAGGAAAGAAATGCTAAAGCACGTGAGGATGTTGATGAGACAGTGTAGAAGAGCAGGCTGGCACAGTGAGGATCCTAGACACAAGCAAGGCAGCCAGGATGATCAGCAGTCAGGACACAAAAAGTGGGGAGGA
>LOEQ01001193.1:475981-490082 GCA_001685075.1 Bramus lutescens
GTCACCTCACAGTCCCTCACTGTCACCTCACAGACCCTCACTGTCACCTCACAGGTCCTCACTGTCACCTCACAGGTCCTCACTGTCACTTCACAGGTCCTCACTGTCACCTCACAGTAACTCACTGTCCCCTCACAGGTCCTCACTGTCACCTCACAGAGCCTCACTGTCACCTCACAGAGCCTCACTGTCACCTTCCAGACCCTCACTGTCACCTCACAGGTCCTCACTGTCACCTCACAGGTCCTCACTGTCACCTCACAGGTCCTCACTGTCACCTCACAGGATCTCACTGCCATCTGGTAGGTAGAGCACATTGCCATCAGCTGCCAGGCTTCACTGACACCTTCCCGGTCATCACTGCCACCGCATAGGCTTGAACAGTGTCACCCCACAGGTGATTTCACCAGTTGATGTGGATGAAAAGAAGTCAAATGATAAACTCGTTTTAAGGACTCTAAATTGTTTGGGGTTTTGGGTCTCATGTGCAGCCCTTAGAAAATCAGGACACCCAATAGGAGGTTCCCTCTCAAGAGTTGTCAGGGCTACATGGAGGAGGAACGTTTCAAGCATTTCTTTTCACCCTCCTTGGATGACAAATAATTCAGTGTACCACTTCTAAGAAGCGATTATTTTGTGGCCACACAGTGAATGCTGTGATGTCTTCCTGGCGTCTGGGAATCAGTCTCACTAATTCATAGTTAGGCTGTGATCGCAGAAAGGCACCTGACACGACAGCTATTTAACACTCACTGGGAGTGAGGCAGAGCTTGGCACTTCTCATGTATCATTTCACTGCTTACATGGTCCTTCAAGGTCAGCATTAGCACGCTCCTTCTGTGCACTGTTGGGGAAGGAGTGGACCTCACCACATAGTTACTCTAAGCAGCAAGCGCTCGTCACCTCTCACAGCTGCCGAAGGTCAGGGATTTGGCTGCAGCTTGGCTGGGTGCTCCTGGCTCACGCTCTCTCATAAAATTGTAATTCAGATGCTGGCCAGAAATGCAGGCACAGGAAGGATTGAGCAAGGATGGAAGGTCCCCTTGGGCTTTCACATGACTTCATTGCTCACTGTGAGGGCCTCTTCACCAGGCTGCCTGGGTTCCTCAATGCTTATCAGATAGCTGGCTTTTCCCAGGACAAGCAACCCAAGAGAGAGGAAAGGAGCGCATTTGTGTCTTCTGTGACCTAGCCTTGGAAGTGTTGCTGTAATGTCTGCTGTGTCCTATTTCTGCTAGTTGACCCTATTGTGAGAGAGGCCCACATAAGGACATGAATACCAGAGGGGGAGAGATCATTGACTGTCTTTTAAGTTACTTATTAATTAATCTAGTAATACTTAATTACTTATTGTAATGCAAATGTTAGTTTATTTTTTAGGTTATAAAAATAGATGTCATAATTGCAACCTAGTCTTTATAAGAATGGTTCTAGCCACTTAAAAGTTATACAGAGTTGGCCAGGCGATGAAGGTTCACACCTTTGATCCCAGCACTTGGGAGGTAGAGGCAGGCAGATTTCTGAGTTCAAGGCCAGCCTGTTCTACAGAGCAAGTTCCAGAACACCCAGGACTACACAGAGAAACCCTGTCTCGAAAAACAACAAAACAAAACTGTTATGCAGAACATGGGGAAAGCCATTCTCAGTGGTTCAATTGTGTATTGTCAATTATTGCAACTTTTGAGGTTGCTTATAAGGGAAAGGGCAGCATTTGGACATTTTCATTGTTGCTGCAGTAACTATAATTTAAAAAATTAAAAATAGAAATAAGCTCATTTTAAGTAGAATTTAGTGTACAAGTTTTGATCAATACTAAAAGAAAATATGGCTTAAATGTCAGTTCCACTCCCTTCTATTATTATTATTATTTTGTTTGTTTTTCAAGACAGAGTTTCTCTTTGTAACAACCCTGGCTGTCCTAGAACTCACTCTGTAGACCAGGCTGGCCTCAAACTCACAGAGATCTGCCTGCCTCTGCCTCCCCAGGCATGCCACCACTGCCCAGCCTAAATTTTAATAGTATATTGGAAATAGTGCGTATAGTTTTGGTCAAGAATAAATTATTAGTTTTAAAATGAAGTGATATGAAACATGACTTCTGGTCACTAAAGAAACAAAAGAGGTATAGTTAGCTTTAAAATGCTAAAAAATTACCAAGATTTTAAAGTTTAACCAAAAGCTTCCTCTTGAGAATTTAAGACATAAAGTGAATTAGTTTGTTCTTTTGAATTCTATTATGAAGGTCTTTTCTCTGTCTCCTGTTTAAAACCACAATGAGTGAGTCATGTAACAGAAACATGTTTCAGAACTTGCCCAAGGCCACATAAAACAAGTGACAAATGTAAATACTTTTATCTTTAAATAATAGACAATACAGATGATGGCACAAAATTCAAGAGGGGGAATTATTCATTTGGTGGGGGCAGGTAGTATACAGGGGTTTGGGGGGTCAAAATTTTGCCCATTTGATCAGATTGCCTCAGTTTTATCTTTGCCTCAGGAGTTTTTCATTTCTCCTTCTGTGTGTGGTTACAGGGGTGGGGGGTGGTGCATGTGGGAGGACAACCTCAGATGGCATCCCTGTTTGGAGATGGTCTCTCACTGGCTTGAACCTTGTCAAGTCGTCTAGGCTGGCTGGCCAGTGAGCCCCATTGAATCACCCATCTCTTTCTCAGTATACAAGTGGGCACCATTATGCCTGGCTTTTGTGGATCCTGGGGATCAAACTCAGGTCTTCTCCACAGGCCTGGATTTCTACATTTATGATTCTAAAATTCCCATTAGATTTTTTTTTCTACTACCTCATTAACTAAATCTGAGGACATTTTCCATCTCTCTTGTTGGTTAACTCATTTTATAAGAAAATATGTCAATATAAGAAAATGATATGAAAAAAGACTCCAGAAGGTATTTGCAATTCACAGATGTCAGAGTAGTTATGTAAACCTAAACTGAACTGATTTCAAAGAGCTATCCTAAGGGATTGAGTCAATGGCTCAACAGTTAAGAGCACTGGCTGCCCTTCCAGAGATAAGCTGGTTTGATTCCCAGTATCTACATGACAGCTCACATCTGTCTGTGACTCCAGTTCCAGAGGATCTGAAGTCCCCCTTTGGCCTCTGTGGGCACATTACATGCAGGTAAAACACTCATACATACAATTAAAGAAATTTAAAAACCTATCTTAGAATTTAAAAACACATTGCTATTGTCAACTGAATATAAGCATGTGCTTTACCACAAATTAACCCAATAACCAAAGGCTCCACTTCCTTCCATAGAGCCATGTTGTACGACATCCCAGAGGTAGCACCCCAATAGGCTGGCTCTGTGAGGAGTTTTGTTAGTTTTGAGGCACATGTTTAATGTTGCTTTGAGACTGTCATTAGCAGGGTATGTAAAAAAGTGAGCATGATTGTTGTTAATAAGGGCAACAGTCCAAGCTGGCAGCAGCCTAGATAAGGTGTTTCTAGGAATAGAAACAATTTATTTTAAAGACATTTAGTTCCAGTACAGACCACCTTCCAGTGGATTTATAATGAAATGCACTCATTCACATAAACTTCTTTTTTTGCTGGAACTAATGGGCTATAGGATGGCCCTACACTTGAACTACTAGTCAGTCCTGAAAAATGGAATCTGGCATTTGCCGTCTTCCACATGATGGTATTAGGAGTGGACAGAGCAGCCAGAGCTCAGATGAAGTTGTGTTTCCCTCAATCCTCACAGTTCCATTGGTTACAAGGAGGTAACCACTGTAGACGGGGGTCTCTTGGCTGTGGACTAGTTGGCAATTTAACACGTTGACCTGGAACTCACTAGAAGTCAGCATCTCAAAAAAACAAAACAAAACAAAGAATAAAAAAATCAACAAACAATAAAGCAGCAGCAGCAACAACAACAAAACACAGGGCTCTCAGCCCTGTTGTATCATTTCTACTCTAAAGTAAAGTGGCCTTTTCAGATGCAGCCTGCTAAGGGCTTGTCTTTTTGCCTAAGCAAATATTGCCAAATTTCCCAGCAGCTATTCATGTCCGCTTTACTCAAGTTTAAAAACAAAACAAAACAAAACAAAACAAAAAACAGAAACAGAAACAAAAACCAAGACCTGGTCATTGGGACTTCAAAATACTCTTTCCCAGCAGCGCAAAACATCATGACACCTCTGACTCCTTTGAGAAAAAGGGGATAGGGAGGAGGAAGAGAGAAAGGAGGAGGACAGGAAGAGGCAGGCGTATCTCTGTGAGTTAGAGGCCAGCCTGGTCTACATAGGGAGAGACCCTGTCTCAAAAAACAGAACAGTGTAGAACAGAGCAGAGCCTAAGCCACCACAACCAAAGCAATAACAAAAAGCCAACAAATAAAACTTGCTTTTGTCATCTGGACTCTTGAAGGTGCCCTGGTTTTCCTGTCGCCGGCCATAGTAAAGGCAAATGGCTGTGCTGTGGCCTTGGCATGCTTCTCTTCCTGGTTATCTTCCCTATTAGCAAACACCCTTCTCCTCTCTCTAAGGTTTGTCTAGTCACCTCTGGAAACAAGGGCTCTATAGGAATGGCTCGTCCAGATCCCTTCTGTCCATATCCATGCATAAAATCTGTCCAATGTGACACATCCCTTGCTCCTGTGAAGGAGCTTCAGAAAGTTCTTTATGGGTCTGTAGGGAGTCTATAAGTTGTAGTGTGTCACAGTCTTTACACAAAAGATGACCTTCATTTCCTTACTTGGCTGGCTATAAAAATCATGAGTCCGTGCTCTATCCTTAGCCATGCTATCTGCATACTTAGCCTTTATAAGCACCATGTCAAGGGTAGACTAATGGGGTGTGTGGCTTACTCAAGTAGCTCTTGTAGGTCTTAGTTACTTCATCCATATTACTTGGTGACATTGATTGTCCTGTGAAAGTCTTTCATGAACCCTTAAGGTAGGAAATCACTCTCTCACAGGACAGAAAACATTTCTCTCTGTCTTTTGTTTCGTAATGGGAAAAATAACAGGTCATATCTTCTCATTTATGTTTCAGACAGGCTAATAGTGTAGCATGCTGGCTTTATTTTGAACTTGTAGGAAAATTACATGACAAATAACCGTGACATTCAAATCAAATGGTGTGAGAAGGGAAACATGGGAGCTGGAAGCCAATTTATTCATGGAATGCTAAAGCATTAGCTAAGTTCTCCTGGGTTTATCTGCATCTCTCTGCCCACCATCATCATGAATCTTGGATTCTTAGAAAATGATACAAAGAAAGGGAACCTTTTGTTCAGTTTTCAGCAAGGAAGATTCAGGCACAGAAAGCCCGAGTTGCCTTAAATAGCCCCTGGGAAACGCACATGCACAATGGTGCTCAGCATGGGAGATGGGTAGAGCAGAACTGAGTCTCCTGATTGGTCTGCTCTCAGTGCTTTGCCCTCCTTTCTCTCTGTCTCAGCCCTCACATTGCATCCTCTGTTACAGCTTGACAAATAGCTCTGTGAGGGAGGGAGTGAGTGTGTGAGGGCGTGTGCATGGGCACATGACTTGGGTGAGGACACTTGTGCCACAGCGAGCCTCTGGAGGTCAGAGGTCAACTTTACAGAGTCAGTTTTGTCCTTCCACCTTTATGTGGGCTCTGGGGCTTGAACTCGGGTTGCCCAGTTTTCACAGCAAGTTCTGTTGCTGCTGAGCTGTCTCACAGCCACAGCTTGCATTTGAAATAGTATTGTTTCTGTCCACTGTACTGCCCTTTGTTACAGGCAAGTATTTTTCGAGGTCCTTAGTTCTCCTGCTCTTTGTATGTTAGCCGTGTGCTGATCCGTTCCGTCGTTTACTTTATACTGCTCTCTCTCCTTCCAGAACATTTTTGACTCCTGGCATTCTGAGCATCTATTCCCTGTTCATATTTTGAGTATCCTCGTGGGGGTGTGTGCTGTACATTATTGTTTCAGGGATGCTTGTGTTCCAGTCTTGACCTTACTCTCAACTTCAGATCTGTCACTTCCTTCTAGAGCCTTCTACGCCCTGACCATCTGGCCCTGGCCTGGATCTGGCCCCCGTTAGCTCTCACCCCATCTGCTGCGCTGGTTCTCTCAGCTCCTCCCTCCAGGACCATCCATCTCTGTGGGTCTTGTCCTTCCATTGGGGACAGGAGGAAGTGGTAAAGGACTTGGAGAAGGTGTGCTGGGGAAACGACCTTCACAGTGGCGGAAGAATGGCTTCAGATCTGTTAGAATTCCCACGCTTTCCAGACCTCTTCAACCTCCAGTCTTTGTTGTTCTTCCTGCCTCCCCTCCCACACTCAGCCACGAAAAAGTAATGGAACTTGAACTTTTAAGTATGTCATTGTCAGATTAGAACCAGATCACAAGGAGCGAAGCCTCGCTTCCCTAACTCCCCAGCTGTGTTGGTCCCAGTGGACTGAAGTGGAATGTGTGCACTTTCTTTTCTTAGTCCTCTAACTATCCTACCCTCGAGGCCCTTGGAAATATTCCCAACATGATTTTTCCTTTCCAGCTACATAATTATAGTTACTGGAAGAGAGGGGGTGGAGAGCGGAGTGAGTGAGCATCACATGTACACTTATTACAGTACAGCAGTTCGGCTTCTGGTGAGGGTTTCACGAGGCTTCAGCTCAGGGGGAAGAGCCGAAGGGAAGCATGTGTGTGTGAGAGAGAGAGGGGAGGAGCAAGGCTCAATTCATGATGACACACTGGCATACCTATCTAGTTCTGTGAGAGTGAGCATTCACTCCGCAGGAGAAAAGCTTTTCCACCTCTTAAGGAAACACTCAGCTCTTAAAGATTCTGCTGTCTCTCAATGCTGTTACATTGCTAAGTAACCTTCAACACAATTTCTATTTCATTTACAGCACCTAATGAAAGGAAAGTGGAAAGCGAGGTCATTTGTTGTCATTGCTGTCACAGATGGGGCAGGTGGTCCTGAGGTTCTTGCCATAGCGTTTCGAGGAACAACACTCTCCAGGGAGACCATGGCCAGCCTGAGAGACTGGAGAGTGAGGGATTTGGGAACCATGAAAACTTTATAGTTTAGACTGGAGTCTTGACTCTCTTCTTACCTTGTGCGTTTGTTTATTGAGAGACCCACGGGACCACTTGAGGGCCTCTGACGGAGAAAGCCGAGACAGTGGCCATTTGGATCCTGATGGTATAAAGTTTGCCTCTGTGCTTGTTGCAGTCTTACCTAAAGCTCTTCGTGTGGCCTCATGGGAGAAGATCAGACAAGGCTATTACTGGAGTCCCTTTTCGTATTCTTCAGAGTTCCAACAATGCATCCAATGAGTACCTGAATTATTCATTGGGAATGAGTACTCCAAGGAGAGGCTATCCAAGGTTAAATTGGAAAGATGTATTTCATAAGATGCTTTTCATTTGAGGTGATGGCTTAAAATTCATCATGAATTTTAATATACTCACTGTGTAGCTCTCTCCTGCTAATTCAATTCCTCCTTAATTTGAACTCCCTGAATCTTTCTTAAATGAAAGAGTGCCTGAATCAAATTAATTATGGCTGAAATATCATAATTTTCTCATGATAACAGCTATCAGCTTAGGCAGTGTGGTGCAGCTACCAGGGAGTTTAATCACAAGGTATAGCAAATTAACACTTCATGAGTGAGGGAAGGGTCCAGCTTTCAAGTGAGGGCTGTAGAGTGAATTGCCTTGAGAGCCACCAGGCCCAACAGTCTGGTTAGAAGCAGTTCACTGTCATGTCCTTGTTGGTGGTCATAATTCTGTCAATAGACCCACGTTTCACCCGTTTCACCCAGCCAGTGTTGGCCTTCAGGGTTGCTGGGAGATGATCTGAATAGTTAAAGAGGGAAAGACTGTTTTAAAGATCAGAACAAGATGAAGTCTTTAAGCATTCATCTGGAGATGTGAACTTTGAACGGTAGCTGTTACTCCAGCTCCTCTCCACGGACCCGAGGTTCACCCAGCTCTGCGGTGTCTTCACAATTTCTCCAGGGGTCATTCACTTCTGTACACCAAGGAAGTTTTTTCCTCTGGTCTTGTCTTTTTTTGCTCAGTCTCTCTTTCTGATGAGAGGGAATTTCATTTGAGAGTTTGAGTTGAGCAGTTCATGTAAGGATTCAAAGAAAAACATGCATTTGAATCTTAATTTTGCTCTAATTTCAATGTGTCCCCTTTAAAATGTTGGTGCTTACATCAGAGCAGTTGACATGATAATATTAAGATTGAACTTAAAAAGAAGATTAAGCCATGAGGGCTACTTGCCTACTTGAATGGGATCATGGCTCTTATAAAAGGGCTCCCATCGTGATTGGCTCACTTGCCTCCTTCTCCCACCACACCCATCTCTTCTAGAAGATGCAGCAAAGGGAGCTGTCCTGGAAACAGAGAACAGCCCTGGTTGGACAATTGAACTGATTTGTGCCTTGATCCTGGATTTCTATACTCTACAATAAAAAACATTTTTGCTTACTTTTTTATTATGTGTGCATGTGTATGTGTGCGCATGTGTGCGCTTGTGTGTGTGTGTGTGTGTGTGTGTGTGTGTGTATCCATAGTGGATGCGTGGAACTCGGAGGATAACTTTCAGGAGTCAGTTCTCTCCTTCCACCATGGGATCCCAGGATCAAAGTCAGATAATCAGGCTTGAGTAGCAAGTTCTTTTTCACTGAGCTATTTCAAGCCCAAATTACAGCTTTTTTGGCTACTTATTTCTTTCTTTTATAAATAGCCTCAACTGTGGTGTTGTCGCTATCAAACTGCTGCTGCACTCCGTAGAGCCTCAGGGACCTCTATTTAGGTGCACCAGTGTACTTAACCTTCATCATGAAGAAAAAAGAATGTCAGGACCGCTCAGAGAGAGGGAAAGTCAGTGAGTTTATTGATTAAACAAAGACTTTCAAGATGCATGTGCAGAGTGGAGTGTGAGCATTAGGAAAGAAACGCACCCAAGTGGCTCAGAAGTAGCTGTATGATCTGGAGGCTTTAAAATGCCAGTGGGAGATGTTAGGGAGACAGTGTGCTGTTCTGCTTGGCCGCAGAACTCTGTTCTGTTGTACTTTGTGGCAAGCTTGCGGGTAAGAAGGCAGCATCATTAAAGAGAGAAGCATTGAACAATTAGATCCTTCCTCTTGAAGAGGCTGGGATTAAGAGAGTGCATCAGCTCCTTTTCACGATTTCCTTTGTGATGGTTCTCAGAGAAGACAGCACAGTTCAACTGCGGGTGTTCTGGCTGCACTGATGTTCCTGGGTGTCAGGCAGTGTGTGTGGTGGTCCTTTCTCACCTTCTCTTTCTTTCCAAACTAGCTGTCTTGCCTCAGTGTTCTGCTACAGCAGTAGAAAGGACCAGGACAGATTTTAGGATGATTTTATTTCACTAGGATGCTACAAGTCTGGGTAATAAGCATGGAGGCAGCCAGGGATCACATCTTAAATAAAAGACATCATACAACATTGAAAAGTTTGGGGGTTTGTTTGTTTGTTTATCATCAGTGGCAAATGGATTGAACTCAGTGTCATCCTTTTTGTATTCTCTGGCAATATGTATTTGCTTATTTATGCATTTATTTATAAGTAAGTAACCCCAACTTGAAAAAAATAAGTGTTATGAAGAATGCACATAGAATCATACCTATAAAAAGGGGAGATGTTTTGGCTTCCTAGTAATAGGGTTAAAAAATGGATAGTGTTTCCTTTTTCCATTTTTATTAAAATTCTTTATTTTTATTTTGTGAGGAAATGAACAAGAGAACTTCCTGCCACTTGTGGGAAGATGATGGATAAAGGTGTTTTTAAAGATTTTAAAAAAAATAAATAACTAGATATCCTTATAATTGTATTATTATTTATAACATATCCTTGATGCCATTTTAGCCCTCCCTGCCCTAGGAGCTGTTGAGATGAATGCCGTCTTCTAGTGGGCTATTCCATTCATAGATCACAACCAGACTTTTAAATCCTGCCTGTAAAACCATGTAAGGAAGGATGCTTTGGCCAGACTATAACTTGTGTGTCAGTGAGGAAAGGCCAAGAACGAACTTCCAAATCAGCAGGCTCCTCATACATTGTTATTGTTCTGCTTATCACCTTGGTGACAGGTGGCATCACTATAAGCAATTCTTATCCTGAATAAATGGGAGTGTGTGTGTGTGTGTGTGTATGCGTGTGTGTATAAACACTGCTCATGTTTTCTTATTGATTCACCACGCTAATACAGAGTTCTGTAGAGAATTCCTGGAAGCAGCTGGACTCTGTACCTAGATACATCAATTGGCTATTCTACATTGTCTGCAAGATAATAGGCATCATAGAACATTGTGTTTGAGAACTTGGCAGTAAGTTCTGTCCATATTCAGGGACCAACGCAGCTCCTTGGAGTGACCCTTTCTGGAGCTCTGGATCTGCTGTGCCCTCTGTAGCACCATGTCCTTCCCATGGTGCGTGGCTCTGCTGTCAAAATGGCTCATTAGCTGGCATCCTCTGGACAGGTCATGTCCTTAGGGGATAGCCAAGTTACAGAATGGGCCTGCTTTCTCAATAGGCACGGGAAGAATGTGCCGTGTGATACACCTGAAGATGGGCCCTGGGCAGCTTGGTGGGTTGCGGGCTCCAGGTCTAGGAGTCTGAGAGTTGAGTTGGAGCCCACTGCGCTGGGACATCTTTGCAATTGAGGGTCCTCAGTCAAAAACAGGCCTGGATTCAGTACGCCATTATAATTCAGAATTCAGTTTGGAAACCAATGATGACATACATACCCTCAGAAGGGTGGTTTTGCTACCAGGAGTTTTAATTGCTGTCTGTCCATGTATTTTTATAAATTCATTTATTTAATAATTATTTTTATGGTGCCTACTTTTCCTAATATTGAGCTGTGTGTAGACTTGTAGCTGAACAAGAGTGACATGTTTTTTTCCCCTGATTAAAAAAAAAGAGAGAGAGAAACAAATGGCTAATAATTTGAAACTTACTATAGAGGAACAGTAGGATGTTCTAATGAAGTACAATGGAGGTAGGAACATAAGTGTTTAAAACAGAGAGACAGTCAGGGAAGGCCGCGTGGAGGAGACAGTATTTAAATGAAAGACTGTATGAAAAGAAACCAAAGCCATGAGGAAGAGGTCAGACAATCCAGGAATGCTGCGCACCAACACCCTGGGGTTTGGGTGAAACTTGATGCAGCTCAAGATGCAGCCAGAGAGCTGGTTCTGCAAACCAGAGATGGAAAGGTGTGAGGTCAACAGCCAGACACCAGATTATATACACAGGCCCTGGAGGCTGACACACTGAAAAAGGGATACACTGTCAGGCTCTATTGGAATGAGGAGTCTGGGGTTGAGAGGAAAAGGCATCTTTGGAACATGAATCTGGGGACCATCAGCATTGTTATGGAAAGCCACAGAAACAGGTAGTCTAACCAGGAAGAGATTGTAGAGACACCTGAGTCCCTGAAAAAGACCAATCAGAGACTTATGGAAGTGGGAGGTGTTGTGGGATATTTGTACACTGTGTGAAGATGTATTGCTGTGATTGGTGTAATAAAAAGCTGAATAGCCAATAGCTAGGCAGGAGGTTATAGGTGGGATTTCATGGAGAGAAAGGAAGAGGAGGAGACCCCAGGAGACGTGGAGAGGAAACAAGAGGTGCAAGATGGAAGAGAGGTGACACCACGTGGTAGAACATAGATGAATATAAACAGGTTAATTTAAGTTACAAGAGCTAGTTAGGAATAAGCCTAAGCTATAGGTTAAGCTTTCCTAATAGACTTTAATAAGAAGTCTCGCTGTCATTATTTGGAAGCTGTCTGGCAGGACAGAAGAAGATTCGTTATAGGGAGAGTGGGAGACAGATCAGAAGCGGGTAGGCCTGTGGAAGCCAGGGAGGAAAACTGGCGAAGAGAGATGGTTGATGAGGTCATTGCTGCTAGAAAAATCCAGAATTTGACTGGTTAGTGTGTGGGTCACTAGTTACGTGTGCTGCTTAGTTAGTTAGTTTGTTTGTTTTGTCAGTTTGACCCAAATAAGGGTCATCTGGGAAAAGAGAGCCTTAACTGAGAAAATGCCTCTGTCAGATTGGCCTGCTGCCAAGTCTGTGGGACATTTTCTTGATTAGCGATTGATGAGAGAGTGCCTGCTCCCTGTGGGTGGTGCCACCACTTGGCAGGTGGGGCTGGGAACATGAAAGATAGATTTAACTTGAGCCTGGAGAGCAAGCCAGGAAGCAGCCTTCCTCCATAGTTTCTGCCTCAGCTCCCTGATGTCAGTCAGATTCCTGCTTTAAGCTCTTGCCCTAGTTTCCTCATGATATACTGTGATCAGGAAATGTAAGTCAAAGAGCTATTTCCTTCCTAAGTTGGGTTTTTTTTTGGGGGGGCGCAGTTCGAGACAGGGTTTCTTTGTATAATAGCTCTAGCTGTCCTGGAACTCACTTTGTAGACCAGGCTGGCCTCGAACTCACAGAGCCTCCAAGTGATGGTATTGAGGTGTGCACCACCACTGCCCAGCTCCCAAGTTGTTTTTGATCATGGTGTTTATCACAGCCATAGAAAGCAAACTAATTCACTGCTTGTGGCCTCTAAGTACTTGAAACGTGACCACTTCAAACAGAGAGGCTCTGGAAATGTAAAATGAAATACACATTTGATTTTGAAGACAGCACAAGAGCAAAAATGGAAAACTATCTCATCGATAATTTATCAGTAATGTTATATTGTAATCACAATGTTGGGATTAATTGGGTTAAATAAATATATCATTAAAATTCACTTGCTTCCTTTTATTCTGTGAAATACTAGCTATAAATTCCTTGTGTGGCTTGCACTGTGCCTCTGTTGGATGCTCTACAACCTGGAAGTCCTTAGCAAACTTAAGAAGAGCAGACTGGTGCTCAGGGACTCAGGTGGCAGATGCAGAAAGCCCTGGGTTTCCTCACCAGCACTCTGTGAACTGGGCATGGTGAATAGGAGTTCATCCCTGACTACATAGCTAATTCAAGGCCACCATGGGCTATACGAGACCTTGTCTTAAAAGAAATCAAAAATAGACTGCCTGAGATAAATACCTAGCTGATTGTTTATACTGCCAATAAGACTGAGCCATCATTGCAGGATATCTTTTACCTGGAATTAAAAAATCAAAGTAGTATTAAAATTTCATGTAGAATTTTTAGTATGGATGTACGCTAGCAATTTTACATAAATTGACAGTGTAATATCCTTGAAATAAACATTTAACATATCAAAATTTTTAACCTGTGTTTCTCTCTTTCCTTCTTCTTGTTGTTTTTCCTCTTGTTTTAAGCCCTTAATTCACTTTCATTTCTTTCTTTCTTTTTTTACATATCTGGCCAGGAAACTTCATGGTGTTATGGTCAACTTGCCGCACAACCGTGTTCAAATCTGTCACCAACAGGTTCATTAAAAACCTGGCCTGCTCTGGGATTTGTGCTAGCCTGGTCTGCGTGCCCTTCGACATCATCCTTAGTGCCAGCCCTCAGTGCTGCTGGTGGATCTACACTATGTTCTTCTGCAAGGTTGTCAAATTCCTGCACAAAGTCTTCTGCTCTGTAACCATCCTCAGTTTCCCTGCCATTGCCCTGGACAGGTAGTTTAATTTTTTAAACTTTCATTTGCACGTGCGTGCGCGCGCGCGCGCGCGCGTGTGTGTGTGTGTGTCTGCTTGCAGTTGCCTGTGGAGGTCTGAAGAGGGTGGTAGATTTTTATCCCCTGGAGCTGGAGTTACAGGCATTTGTGAGGTGCTCAGTGTAGTTGATGGGAACCAAACTTGGGTCCCCCACATGAGCAGCATCCTCTTAAACACTTAGCCATTTCTCCAGCCCTGAGTTCCTGTTTGTTTGTTTGTTTGTTTGTTTTTAATGCACTGAAAGATGATGAGTAGTTGATATTTCTTTCATACACTGGTTTCTTTTTTAGTTTGCTTGTGGCCATGAGAAAGAGAATGCATATCCAAAACGAACTCTTACAAAAGGATTAGCTGAACATCCATGGAACAAACATCTTCACAAAAGACCCAAGGGTCGGATTTTTATCACCAGGATGCTACTGGCTCATGGTGCTGTCCTATCCTGGTTGGAATTGGTATTTTTTTTAAAGAGGAAGATTGTAGGTTTATTTTTATTTTTTT
>LOEQ01001194.1:23226-48748 GCA_001685075.1 Bramus lutescens
CCTTGGTGAGCTCCCATTAGGTCAGCCCCATCGTCTCAGTGGGTGGGCACACCCTTCACAGTCCTGACTTCCTTGCTCATGTTCTCCCTCCTTCTGCTTCTCATTTGGACCTTGGGAGCTCAGTCCAGTGCCCCAATGAGGGTCTCTGTCTCTATCCCCAATAACGATGCAATTTAAGGATACATACTGTTCAGGGTTCCCGCATTTTGTGGTGAACCATGCCAAAATCATTCATTTGTCACCAAGGTGTTTTGATGCCTCATGGCATCACATCTGCTTGCTGCTAACCACCTCACCTCACTTCTGTCTCAATAGCTGTATGTTGCATAGGTCTAATAAAAATAAATTTGTGTAAAATATTTGACAAATTTAATGGAATGTTATCCAACTTGCCATTTTTTCCCATCACTAGCTACTCCTTGAATTTGGTCTCTGTAGAAAAGATCTTGAAAATGCTTTGAAACATGTTTTCTAATTAGCATTTATCCATGTATACATCTATCTACACATTGAGACTTCACACATTCTATTCTCACATATCTGTATAAACATGAACAAATTGATCAGAAAGGGCTTAAGAGCAGATTTTCAATAGTACTTCTCTTGGAATGAAAGCCCCTTTCTTCTTCCTAATGCTCAGTAAATAAAGTGACCCTTTCCAGATTCATGAATTGTGATATGACCTTAAGTTGAAGTAGAATTTTTTCAGATGTAGTTAATATGATGTCATATAGAAGGAGGGTGGCCATAATTTGGTACCTTTGACACTCTCACAGATGTGATGAGGACAACAAGACAAATAAACAACAGTAACAATAACAAAGGAAATAAGATTGTAGTGTATGCTGTTCTTCCAGAAGACCAGAGAACCATCCCCAAAACCCATGTTTGTGGGCTTACAGTTGCTTGTAAAGCTAGGAAATCCTGTACTTTCATCTGGTATCCTTTAACAATTGTGCTCCTATTTTTTTAAATCTTAAGAAAACTATAAGTATTGGGGACAAAAAGACACATATCATAGATTCCATATAAAGATTAGAGTAACTCTATCTGTAAAAAAGATTTTTCCTAGTGCTTTCCAATTGTGCATGGCCCCACTTAAACTTCATGAGAGCATTCTATCCTCCAGAGTTTCTATACTGTAAATTTCTCTTGTTTTTAGCATTCAATTTGTAATACTGTACTATACAGGCTCTAGCAAATTAAAGAAACAAACTATGCATTTTTAATCCTTCTGTTATTTGTGAAAATTATTATGTATCTATCTAGCAACATAGTTTAGATCTTTCTGTGTGGATAAATATGTCTCTATATTATTCCTAGCAATTTGAGCATATGGTAACTTTCAAACTTACAATAAAACATGCTAATACGTTCACAAACTTATTTATCTGTGTATTGATGTACCTCCATTTAAATTTCTGCAAGTTAGGGATATAATTTGGAAGTAGAATTGAAGTAATCTATTTAACTTATGTGAATATTTATTTTATATATCTCATAGTCTAAAATTAATAGATATAAACTAGTCTCTAAACTTAATAATTTAGTGTGTGTGTTGTGTGTGTGTGTGTGTGTGTGTGTGCATGAGTACGCATGTCTGTGTATACAGAGATGCCCATGTGTGTGTACAGGTGGAAGTTCAAAGTTGACGTTGAGTTTCTGTTAACAGAGATTTTTGTCCCACCAGGTCCTATAGCCATTCAGTCCCAAAGAAACACACAGAGGTCTACATTAATGATAAACTAGTTGGTCTATTAATTCAGGCTTCTTATTGACTCTTATAACTTAGCCCATAAGTCTTGTCTGTATTAACCATGTGGCTTGGTACCTTTTATCAGTAAGGCAGTCTCATATTGCTTCCTCTGTTTCTGGCTTCCTCTGTGTCGACTGCAGACTGAGACTTTCTTCTTTCCAGAATTCTCCTGTTCTTGTCACCCTGCTTCTACTTCCTGCCTGGCTACTGCTCCATAAGCATTTTATTACAACAATACAAGACCATTATCCCACAGCAATACCCCCTGCCCTTTTTTTCAAAACAAGAACACTGAATCTAATCTCCTAAAAGCTTTCTTTCTGACCATTATCCATAATAACTTGCAACCAACACTCTAAACAAAGAAAAACTACCATAATCCATTTTTGGTGAATGTGGGCATAGTTTTCCCTGTCTACTTCCTGCTGATTGGGGGTGTTGATAATCTTACGGGGTCCTAAAGAAAATTTTGAATTATGGTTAAGTCCTAACTGAAATATTCTGTGAGGCTTGATCATCTTAGCCAGTAGTCTTGAGGCTGTTCTGGATGTAGAACTCAGATATCTGGGACATCTGTTCTTATTAGAAATTTCTTAGGGATTCTTCCTTGATCAACCCTAATTTTTCTTAGCCCAGAATGAATCCACAACCTCTCACTTCCTGTGAAAACAAAAGAAAAACCTCTTCTCCAAAGTAACATATCTTTTGACTTAAATTTTGAAGTCAATATATATGTTGGATTAATCCAGTAGTATTTATAATCAAATGTCTTTTAGCAGCTGTTGCTCCTTCCTCAGCTGTCAAGTAATTCAAAGACAATACAATAACATACAATATCCAGATTCTCTGTCTATTTTCCATCTTTACATGGCTTTATTTTAAACTCTATTTCTTTTATTTTTCCTTTTAATTTTTGTTTTGTTTTGTTTTTTTTTTTTGAGACAGGGTTTCTCTGTGTATCTTTGGCTGTCCTGGAATATATTCTACAGACCAGACTATTCTTGAACTCAAAGAGATCTGCCTTTTTTTATTTTAAGGACTTTATCCTTTTTCTTTTCTCTTCTAACCCTACATATATTTTTAAACACACTGTAAACCACTTAGAGGTTTTCTTCATCTGAATCTATCTTTACTCTATAACTCTCTTTTTCTGACCACATGAGTCTTTAATTTGCTAAGCCATATGAATAGAATTAAAGCTGTGGCTTTGATGGCTGATCCACCCCATTCCTCAGCATTCTGAGAGTCTAGCCTCATGACCGAGGTACAGACCAGAGCCGTGTTTATTGCCATAACTCTATGGATTTTCAAGGTCCCTGCCACTACCAAGAAGCATGGTGTTGGCTATTCACAAACACCATTTAATTGTTTTTGGAAGGATCTCTTAAAAGAGCTGCAAAGTTTTTGCAGCTAAAGTTGAATCAGGAAGCTTCTCTTAAATGAGATGTGCTTGCCTCTAGCAAACAGAGCCCACCTGAGAAAATGCTGCTACTAAGAACCCATGCTTAGCTCTGTACTTTTGTGTCTAGAATTACTTCCCAAGCTCTCTCAGGTTTTATGTGGATGCAGTTGTCCACACTGAACCCATTTGTTGACAGAGGTTTCTATCCCTCTTGGTCCCAAAGCAGTTCAGTCCCAAAGTAACATAAAGGTCTACATTAATTTTAAATTGGCTGACCTGTTAGCTCAGTATTTTCATTATCTCTTACAATTTATGTTAGCCCATAATTCTTGTCTGTATTAGCTACATGGCTTGGTACCTTTAATTAGTGAGGTATTCTTATCTTGCTTCCTCTGTGTCTGGATGACGACTGCAGACTGAGACTTTCCTCTTCCCAAAATTCTCCTGTTCTCATCACCCTGCCTCTCTTTCCTACCTGATTGTCCCACCTATACTTCCTGCCTGGCTACTAGCCCATCAGCATTTTATTAAAACAATACAAGACCATTATCCCACAGCACGTGTCTTCCTCAGTTACTCTCCACGTCATCACCGTCATTATCATCACTGATAAGTTTTATTTTTAGATTGATTTTTTTTGTCTCTACCTTATATTGTGAGATAAGATCTCTCCCTGAGGCTGGAGTTTGTCTTTCTGGTTATGTTCGCTTCCCATTTAACCCTGTGGTCTGCCTGCCCTACCCCTGTCCCACCAGTGCTGTGGTTACAGATGTACCCTACACTGCCTGAATTTTACATGGGCGCTAGTGGTCTAAGCTTAGTCCCTCATGCTTACACAGCATACGCATTATCAGTTAAGTCATTTATCCAGTTTTATCTGTTTGTTTGCTTTAATATTGAACTCTCACGCTATAGTCTCAGCTGGTGCTGAGGATATATATATTCTCAAACTTTTATTGAATTACAGGTTGTGCTATCATACATAGCGTCTAAATTTATTTCATTACTTAGTATGTTATAACATACTATACTTTCCTGCTACTCTTATAGAATATTTTGAAGTATCAAGTCATACCAGGTCAACTCTGTATATCTAACACATTTTTCATGTGATTGCTTTCCATTATTAAACAGTTATTATATTTGTAACTTTCACTGTTCATTTCAGTGCCTGTGACTACTCAAACAATAAGAGGAAAATGTCAAAGGTTGCAGAATTGTACTGATTTTTTTGTAATAACTTCCTTATCAATTCATTATAAGTACAAGAATAATAGAATTGCCTAATTATCATGGCTATTTTTTTCTTAAAATTTGCATAAACCAGGAAAATAGAATGATGTCATGAAATAAGAAAAGATTCTCATGCTAACTGATAGTGCTGGGAATTTCTCAGAGGAAGGTTGAAACCTTTCACGTGAATCTCTGATCTGTCTACTCCTTCTACCTAAAACATCTTCCTTAGAATCACTGCTCCTTTACACTAACTTACTTTCTTATCTAGGTCTTTGAAAAAAGAAAATTGCTTCTTTACTTGGTCAACTTCATTATTTCTCCCCTTTAATCTCCACCTCAGATAATAATCTTGATAGCAAATTTACCTGGAAATGACTTAGGTAACAATCCCGGAAGAGATTCAAGGTATGAAAACTATTCCCTTTCCACTTAGAAAACTAACTTTGACGTTTTGTCCTTCACTACATGCTCCTGATGCAAAGATCAATGAAGCGTTCCAGTTTCCTGAGCTTGATTTCTTTTTATCTTTATCACAATAAAGAGAAACATATGGAATTAATGTTGTAACTAACTGGAATCCAACTTTGCTTCCTGATGCTGAACATCTACATACTTCATAGATCATGGAGAAACCTAAGATAAAGTATTGTTTGTTTTTGACTTCTAGTAATTGATATACCATAATAGGACACAGTTTGCATCTATAAATACTGCTTTACATAACGTCGGGTGTCTGTTACCCTAAATGCTTTTGACAAAAAAGGTTTTAGTATTTCAGTCTTGTCTTGGAGTCTGAAATATTTGCATACAGAGAATGAGATATCTAGCTATGAAGCTCAAGTGTAAACATGACATTTTCTTAGGTTCAGTGCAAACCTCACAATTAGAACCTGAAAATAATTTTGGTATACCTGTTTCTGCTCCAGTATTCAAAGCTTGCCCAGTTGTATAATGTCATATGTGACATTTTCCCCTTGTCATCTCATGTCAGCATGCAAAGAAAAAAATAGAAAGAAAGAAAAGGTGCTTTATACTTAAGTTTTGGTGGATTGATCAAGGATTCTCAACCTGCATGATAAAGTAAACTGATCACTTACCACTCCCTGCTTTAGAGCTTTGAGAAAACTTAGAGATGCTCCTTTCCTCCTTCTTGTACATTCAAGTAATACTTTTGGAAGAAATGTCTTTGAACAAATAGATATCATCACTTGCAAAGGAAGAGAAGATGTGCCTGAATTAGCATTTTCATTATGTGTTAGCAGTAAGGACATTTTGAAATGACAGATACTTGCAAAGTGTGAAAATTCCAAGAGTCACTCAAAAAAGTCAACATAAATGACTAGCCATACACCTTTTTCCCCTCCTTTAAGGGTTTATCTTCTGTTCTGTTTAGTAAGAGAATTCAAGTTGGTTACAGTTGCATTTCTAACACCCCCTCCACACACATCCTAGTTTGATTACACAGAATTGCATCATCTTCCCTGGTGCTTTGGCTGAGTCTCCAGACAGTTTGATTTGCATCATCATTCCCATGAGCACTGAGTATTAATCCTCTTACAACAAAATAAAGTTCAATGAACTAAGAAGAAGGATGTGTTTTGCTGTAAAGCAGAAGCTATGGGGGTTGGGGAATAGATATTTATTTGTAACTGCTTTCATGCTGGGTACCGAATTTCCTTTGTCCATGGAAATCCAAACTGGGAGTGAGTGTGGAGGATAGTGGTGGTGGGGATGTCTGTAATCATGATACTTGGGAGGGTGAACTAGAAGATGACATGTTTCAAGTCAAGCTTGTCTAGTACATACTAAGATTCAGGAAACATGAAGTAAATAGTGAGATTTTTGTCTCAATAAAACAAAAAAAAGGAACAAAGGAATAAAGATGAAAGAATTTTTTCACAAACATGAAAGGAATTCATAGTATGTACAAACTTTAAACATTATCTAAAAGTATAACCAATAGTTAATATTGTAAATATAATGTAGTAACCAATTGCTTGTCAAATATTGTTCAAGATACTTTATTTTGGAATAAAATTGTATTTATTTTGTTCTCTTGATGTAAAGTTTACCTTCCATTTGACCTGTTTTAGGTAGAAAGAACCTATGTTTAGGGCTTCACAGATTCTATCCACTTTCTCCAACGGAAAAGAAAAATAGTTTTCTCTAAGTTTATTTGCAAAACAAAGCTAATAGAATAGTTAATAACTATTACACTAAAAATATCATTGGCACAAAGACTGATGAATATGTAAAATACTGTATATGTATTTAGTATCATTTATTACTATTATACTCTCAGCTCATGCCTTATAAAACAAGCAAGCAACAAATGCAACAAAAGCAAGTGGTTTAGAGTTTTATGCTAGTCACTTGTGTTCTGTGCTTGTTAGCTTTTTTTGTTGTTGTTGTTTATTTTTACACTAAAAGAGGCAACAGACTAAAAGGATAAAAGAGGAGAAAGAGAAATGGATGATATGCTGCAAATTAACGCTTTCCCTTCCTTCCATATATATTGGAGTGCAGCCACCCTGACAAAGGAAGTTACAATTGCATAAACATCTGCTTTGCAAATGAAGAAACCCTGATTCTCATATCCATTGGTTCACACTGTGTAGCTAGCACTGGAGTCCAAATTCCTGCTTCCCGCCTAGTCTCTGAGCTTTCTGTTGGGATATGCTCAGGGCCAGATAGGGGAAGTCTGAGGAATTGTTTGAATGCCTCAACTGATTTGAATTTTAAAAATCCTCTAGTGGGGTCACCATGCTTTCTTTCACACTTGCCTGTGGCAATGTTGGCTAATGGTTTTAGGGATCTGGGATGGGGCTGTTTCCCTAGTTTCAGTGTTTTATTCTTCCAGTACAGTGAGGGTATGGTAAATAAATTATCATACTCAGGCATATGTGAATATATGCATTCACTTCCCTGTGCCTAACAAAGTACTTAACATATATATATTTGAGACAGCATCTTGCTATATATCTAAAGCTGGCCTGGAGCTCACAGTACCTCTGCCTCCTAAGTGTTAGAATTATAGACTTTTGCCACTGCATCAAGACTGCTTGTACTCTCAGTAACTTTGTTTTATATATATATATATATAGTCAAAGAAAAATATTGGGTTTCCATAGAAGATTTAGACAGTTTAAACCTGGGAGGTATGGAAGTATCGGAGCATTTAATATCACGTCCTTCTCCCTAAAATAGGCCCAACAGAAGGTAAACTCTGGAATTCGAGGCTCTTCACTGTTTGTGACACTTGTCTCCAGCATTTGTCACATACAGTTTTCTCAAGATCCCTGACATCACCTCTCCCAGACATTTGGTTTAAAATTAATTGGCAGTCAATGGCAAAGGGTAGAGTCACTTAAATTTAATGTAGCAAGCACAGTGGCATGTACCAGAGTGCCTGTCAGATTGTTCTCAGACCGCCAAGGGCAAAATAGGTGCTGAGGGAGCCTCTGCTGGTGGCACTATGGTGAGGATTCAGTCCTTCTTAATTAGTAGGCAATGAATAGAGCTACCACCTTGACTAGCTGCCCAAGATACCAGGAGGCAGGACCACTGACCTTGGCAATTTTCATATTCATCTCTGTAGAACTGAGATGTGAAACTGAAACGTGCTTTTGAAATTCTTTTAAGTATTATTGACCACCAACATAGTAGAACCTACCAGCAGGTCATTAAAACTAACCATTGCTGTATATTGTAAATGAAGGCAGGGTACCAACCAGTCTTGTGTTGGGTCAGTGGTTCGTGGCCATTGACATATAATGCTACTTGAATGGTGTCATTTATATTTTCACCCTGAACTTAACTGCAATTTAAGTTATGTGAGAAAAAGTCTTCTTGATAAGACCAAGAAGGATATTAGAAGCAGGCTAACTGAAAAATTCCTCCCTCCGGGTATCTATCTCTACCTCCTGTGTTATTTTCCAAATGACTAAGAGCCCTGCTAATGGCTAGAGAAGCAAAACAGGTCTTCCAGGGATCCAGGCTAAAAGGCTTGATCAAGAGGTGTGATTTAAAGTCTGAGGAAGAGAAGGAGCAAAGATAGAATAGAAGAGTATGGGAGAAGGAATCGGAGTTGAATTTGTATCAGAAAATCTTCTACAAAGAAATAATAAATAATAAACCAGCAAGAACCTCCCAGTCACGGAGCTTGGCTTCTGCATTTTTATCCTCTTGCTAGCAGTTGCTAGCAGCAGCTGACAGAGCAGTTTTGCTGGGTGTGAGATTGAGACCTCCAGAGGGTTTATTTCTGTAGGAGATTAAGGTAAAAATATTTCCAGATTAGTGTCAGGGCAGCAAGACCAACTCCCAGCATGGTGCTGCTGCCATGCGGAGATGCTTCCTGGCCTCTCTTTTTCTACCTTCCCAAATGAAGTGACAAAATTGCCTCTTAAGTCAAATGGAAGAAGTCAGAATGCTGCTCTGCTAGGTGTCCTGGGGAGTGAGTGGCATATCGCCTGGGCTGGATAAGAGGTCAGGATGCAAAAAGAACACTACATGTTCTCTGTGGAACTGGAATATTAGAAAATGTCTGACCATACTCCTCTTGTACCCTAAACAACCCTGAAAAAGAAAATCCCCATGTATTCTGCGGTCACTAAAATAGTCATGTGTTGAGAAAGCTGGAGTAGAAAGCCACACTGACGCAAACTGACTTTAGGGGAGGTCGTGCTTGTACTGTATACATGGAACATGCTGTAGGATGCACCCAGAGGAACCCTTTATTGTCAGTTATTTTCATCGGCAGTCGCTTTTGGAAGCCCACTTTTATCACTTTCAGCAAACATAGATCTCACAGGATACTATTAATTTGAAATAAAAAGAATAGATTTTAACTTGAAAGGAATGGGGTTTATTGTAATTTTATCGTTCTAAAGAGTGGCACATCTAAACATATATATTTTAAAAGTCACTTGATGAAGACAGAGCTGCCCAGTTAATGCTCTCCGACTGAGAGGCAGTCCTTAAGATAAACTCAAAGGAAGTTTATTTAACTAGCTAATAATTAGGAGTGCAAAAGAAGCAATTGTGGGCTGCCAAAATGGCTCAGTGGGTAAAACAATTTGCTTACTTAACTATGGCAACCTGAGTTCAATCCCCTGGAACATTAATGGTGGGAGGAGAAAACTGATTTCTAGAGGTCGTTCCATGACAACCACAAATACATTGTGGCACAGATTCACATACACATGTGCATACACAAATGAGTAAATTAAGGAATGAATAAATGCATGTAAAGATAATCTTTATAAAAGTGGCAACTGTATGATTAATGTACAATTAACAGTTGTCATGCTATGATTGCCTCACTTAGCAGGAGCCTTGATCACCCTAAGGGCTGAGCTGTGGACTCTATTGTGTCTCATATTTGGAGATAACATGAGACAACTGGCAAGCTTCAGCCTCATAGCTTCATCAACTTTTATCTTCAAGATAATAATAGAGAACCAAAAAGAAATCCACTGTTTCCATTGCTTCCTCTGCATTCCCCTTTCACTGGTATAAATTTAGCAGCTGCAGAGAGTTCTTGAGAATACAGAATTAAATCAATCAAACAAACAAACAAACTCTTTCCTGTCTTCAGCAAAGATGTGAGGCTGCATTAAGAGTTAGATTGGTGTTTTTTTTTCTAAAGTGACACCACACATCCTCTACCTGTTTATACTGAGTATTTAAGTAGTCATTTAACTTTCAATGTTTATTCACCTACAAGTACTAAGGAAGGAAGGAAAGAAAGAAAGAAACATCATAGTATGTACACATGATGGTATTCTTTACTTGTTTGTTTGTCTAATAAAGTTACTTTGCCATGGAGGGAAATCACAAAGACCCTTTCTCCTGAAACTAACTTTGAATATCTCAGATATTTCTAATTTCACTTTTCTTCCAGGAACACATTGCACAGCCCCTATTATTAACTTATTAATTCAAAGTTTTCTCAAAGTAGTAGTTAGTTCTACTTGTGTTCACCTGTTGAGAACCTGGTACCCATGGTAATAAATGTTATTAACCTTACTCAAACCTCACTTGCCAATGCTTATGACAATTCTATAAATACCATTGATATTTTATTTTTATCAATTATTCATGAGATGGGCTTAATGAGTTTTGAAAATTTTTCTGATTATCAATGTTTAAGTTATACATATTTCCTTACTGAAAATAAATTCTTCTCTCATTCAATACAAGCCCGCCACAGTTTTCTCTCCCTTCACTCCTCCCAGATCCACTCCAGGATTCAATGTGGCATTTCTATGCATGCAATAGCCTACATTGCACCTATTATTATGTCATTGTTATTATTATATTTTTCCATCATTATTATACTCTTTCCACAACCCCATACTCCTGAATACCTCATTCCTAGCACCTAAGAGTCTCACTTTTTTCTTCATGTCCTTTTAGTCCCCACATGTGAGATCAAATTCATACTTGGCCTTCTGTATTGGGCTGCTTTTGCTTAACATAATATCCTTAAGTAGTTGCATCTGTTTTTGTATGTGTGCATGTATATGTGGTATGTGTGTGACTGAATGACACCTGTGTGTGTGTGTGATATTTTCTTGATCAACGTCTTTATCCATATATTGATTAGACTTAAGCTAATTCCATACCACAGTTATTTTGAAGGCTCCCAGAAGAGACATGGATTTTTAAGTATCTGTTTTAATTGATGACTTTGTTTCCCTTGGCTCTATACCCAGGAGTAACATACGTGGTTCATACAGTTGTTACATTTTTTTTAATTAGTTAAGTGATTTTTGAACTGTTTTTCATTGTTGTGCCCCATTCAGTCTATAATGGTTCTTTTTTCTCTACATTTCTGCTTTGGTATTATTATCATTATTGTTATTATTTTGCTAATGTCATGAATGTTTTAGTCCCTGATGTGAGGAGATACCATGACCAAGGCAACTCTTATCAAAGAAAGCATTTAACTAGGGCTTGCTTATACTTTCAGAAGTTTAGTCAGAAATCTCAGAGACCACTCACAGTGACACACTTCCACCAACAAGTCCATATCTCCCAGTCCCTCCTAAGAACTGCATTCAAATCTGCTAATACCATGCCTATCACACTCTGGTACATTAGTTATCCTTGCAGAAGAGGGGATAAAGAATAACTTATGCAGTTTTAAACTGACTGAAGCTATGTACACCAGAAAAAATGTTGAATAGAATATTGTTAAGCAAATAAAAGCTAACCAAGTTTTTAAACACCCTTTAAAGGCAATGTAATAGCAATAGTAGCGAAAAAGAGGAACGGGCTGCAGTTCCTCTTTCTGTACAGTTGGCAAACACACACACACACACACAAAAAAACAGTGTCAATACAGAAACAAATTAAAATGCAGGTAATTGATTTAATAATAAATTAATAAATGGTCCAAAAAAGAAGAAATTAGATGAATGACCACAGCTAAGCCCATCCTCCAAGGTCAATAGAGGGTATTTGAGCAGAATCTTGAAGCATTTGTAAGATTAACACATTTTGGTCAAAGCAGAATGAATGTCCTAGCAAGGGCAAAAGTAAAAGAAAAGAAATATAATACTCCTGACTATGATGAAGATAGTAGTTAACCTTTATTAAGTTCTTAGTATGTTCATGTATAGTTGATTTATATTCATTAAAACTTCTGAGATAAATTTATGACTTGTCCGTGGATGAAGTAGTCCTGGGCTGGATATAGAAACAAGACATTTAGGAAATGAGAGTATGGGCATGGCAGATAATTCTCAAGAACTCAAGGTCTTCAGGTCTACTTCTGACCCAGTGGTCATGGGTGAAGGAAGATATGACAATATCATTAACACTCATATATATANATATGTGTGTGTGTGTGTGTGTGTGTGTGTGTGTTTGTGTGTGTGTGTGCATGTGTTTGTGTGGAAATAGATGAAAGATAGATACATAGATTTTATGTCACACTAGCAGGTTATCAACTGATTTTATTGTTTAAGATAGACTTGAATTTTGAAAAAATGAATTTGTGCTAATTAATTTTCATACAACTTTTTCTACAGGAATTTTTAAATAATATTTTACAGGTCTCATGGTCTTAGTTACACTGCTCTTTTAGTCATTGTACATAAGACTAATCATAGTCAGTTTCTAAATAAGCAGGTATCACTATGACCCATTATTCTCTGAGTACTTACGCTTTTGAGTTTGACCCATGATTTAGTAGGAATTGGTCCAGATCCATAATAAAAAGGGATCTTTGTCTTCAGTTCACATTCCTTCAGTCCTGATTTTATTGGCCACAGTACTAAGTGGGTCCTGTGGAGCTCCTGAAATACCCCTCTTGTCAGTTAAATTTGGTGAAGACCACATAAAATCTCTCTCTCTTTAATATAAAAATATATGTCATCTTATTAAAGGCTATGCGATTATATTAGACACTTTATCATTGAACTCTAGCTCTTCAAGGAACCTCACAAACCTTGTTCACATATATATATCCAGAAAAATACTGATCGGTTCATACAGCAATTTTCTGGTAAACCCTTTCTTATACTCCCCTGAACTGAATCCTGTTGACAATTTGAACTGTAAGATTTACTCGGGTTTTTGCCCAATGATTCCATGCATCACAGTTGAAAGCAGTTCAGCCTAGATAAGTACTGAAAAACGTTGGTGAATGAAACATACTTTGTCTTTCTCTTCAAGACTATAGAATAACAAAGAAATTAAAGTATGGGTGCCAATATTATTTGGTAAGTCACCTAACAAAATTAATTTTGAATTATGGATAGAGCAGCTGTGAGAAAATATTATTTGTAGGAAGTTAGAGAAAGCTTCCCACCAAAGATCATCTAAGGTATAAATTTGAAGGACCAGACTGTAGCCCAGTAGGTATGGGAGAGATGATGAGGAAATGCACACAAATAGCCTGTAGTATGAGTACGGTCTAGATTAATACTGTTGGAGATTATAGAGACATGAGGGATGTGTGGAGACAAACAGTTTTTAGAGGGTGCCAGTTGTTAGGAGTTAAAATTGGCTTAACCAGATTAAGCATAAAGACCTGTAGCTGTGGTGGCTGGAGTATAGACAATGGACTGGTAGGAGCCAGGCTGCGTAGATTGGATGTTTTTCTTTTTTTATTTTTTAAACTATAATGAAGTTACTCTAGGGAATCTACCAGGGAGATCCATAGTTCCAAGTTCCTCCTATAGACAGCAGTATTCTGCATACCTTCTGGGTTATAATGGGAAACCAGTGTTAGTTAAATTTTTTTCCGTAGCCATCTGTTTGTGATCATAAACATGAAACTTCATTTGAGGATACTAGGAACGTTATCAAGAATAAATACTGAAAACTGTTTCTTAAAATTCAAAGGAGGCTTTATTATGTATTTATAATATGGCAGAGATTGGCACAAAGAGGCCAACCTAATTGCTTAAGTGAAGGACATACTTGACCACAGAAGCAAACCTGGGAATTTTCTTGGCAACATTAATTAACCTTGAAGAGACTTACTCGCCTTAGATCTGCTTTAAGCATTCAGAAGTGGTAGGCATGGAAGAATATGCATGTCTGATTATATAGCCTGCTGCCATTAGGTGCTTACCTATTTACTTCTAATTGTATGAGATATGTGTGCAAGTTATTCACAGTTGTAATAACAGCATGTGAAAGATATCTACGTTAAGCAAGCTATAGCACTGGTATACAAAAGGATCTTAAAAATTAATTTTTGATATTCCATGGAATAAATTGTGCTATATTTAAAACAGGTACCCAAGTTAAAAGACATGCTAAGAATCAAATATGTACACAGAATTATATTTAGCTAGACAATATAGTTGTATCTTGTATTTATAATATATTACAGATAATATAATACATAGAATGTGACTGAATTAATGGATTGATGGTATGTTCCATGGATTTTGTGAGGTTATTTTTAGGAAATAATTTTTTTGGGGAAAGAAAGACAGATGAATAAGGAAAAGGGGGTGAGAATGGGCTTGAACTCTACCTGTATCAGAAGGAATGTTTACTCAACAATGCTAAGAATCCAACTTCTAAGGTCTAAATTTAAGGGTGTATGGGTTTTATTAACTACTAGTTAATGTGGTTGTAGATTGGGTATTAAAACACAGAACCAGACCATAAGTAAGGTTTGGGGATTTGATTCAAAGAGGCACTATTAACACCAGTCCATGTTAACATCAACCAAAGAGAATATTTCCTTCTCCATCTATTTCCCTGATCTCTGTAAACATGTTCATCGTGGTTCACAGACTCCCCTATCCTTGTGTGAATTCAAGAAAGCATAAAATCTCATGGGAGGAATTTATGCCAGAGCTCAGAAGTGACACCAGTCTGTCATGCCGATGATAACGTGTTCACATCAGCACGCAAAGCTACATGAGGGCTTACAGTGAGTCAGGAACGTGAAAATACAAGGCATTTTGGAGTTAGTGAAGTTGTCTTTCTTACACTTGCTTATGTTCTTGGAAGATCATTTCATTGTGTTTATGCAGGTTATTATTTCTTCTAACGAGGTTACTCCTTCCCAGGGGATATTTTTGTTGTTGCCTTCTTTGTAGCAGAGGTTCCTTGGGGTACCCAAGAAGCAATCTGAACATGAAATGAGAGACCAACAGCAGCTTAGCAATATTAATAGCTGAATATACCTCAGCACCAAAAGAATACATTTTATCAACAAGATTTACTCTTTTAAATATACTGTTCTAAAACTTGCAGCTGGAGTATAGTAAATGAGAGAGTAGCAGATAATAAAATAAAAATTTGAACTGTGAGCAGGCATATGCTTGGAAAATACTATGCAATTCAGTTTTCTTGATATAATTTCAAATAGTTGGATTTTTTGTTTGTCAGATTTCTAAAATAGCATGAGTTTCAAATTTTATGTCTTACAAATTACAACTTCATTTTAATAATATATGTTTTAGACATGTAAACTATTTATAATTTCTGTAAATAAAACTACTAACGTATCTTCTGTGAGCAACATCTTTGTGCGGCTAATTTGACAAAGTTTGATGTCAGAAAAGTTATGGCGTATAACTGTATTATGCTGCAGCATTTGATACTTTCATATTGCTCTGATAAAACATTATGGCCAAAAGTAACTTATACAAGAAAACTTCAATTTGGTCTTATGATCCAGGAGGATAAGATTCTACCATGGCAGGAGGAATCACAGCGATTGGTAGAAATGACAGCAGGAACCAAAAGCTGCGAGATTATCCTTTCAGTTGTAAACACAGAGCAGAAGGCGAACCGGAAGCAGGGGATGATATGAACACTCAAGAGCACCTCATGACACACCTCTTTCAGCAAGTCTACAGTTCCTAACCTTCCTCAGACAGGACCACCAACTAGAGACCAAATATTCAAATATCTATACCTAAGGGAGGTATTTTCCTTTCAATCTGTCATAGCTGCTATAGTTATTTTTGTCTTATGTTTGTCCTTTACATACAAGTCATTTTTAATGGCCAATTATTACAGTAGTAGTAAATGATAAATTTAGGGAAGACCTGTCTGCTCTTCTGCATACACAATTCTTCCTATTTTTTATGTACTATTATTAGTAGGATAATTTTGGGCCTTTGCACACCTTAGTGTGATTACCCAATAATTTAGCTTGGGTCTATGGAAAATTTTAATATTGATGATAATAATAGTTTTTTTGAAATGCCAGTCATTTCTGATTTCCCAAAAGCTTTTTTATGATGAACTTATTTTCTATAGGCATAGTAATATACCTTTGCTTTTTGGGCAAATAATACTATCAGCCACAAAATAATTAGATATTAGAATAAGTAGATATCCTACTGTGATACTACATATGTATGGAGGAAATCTCTGCTTTAGAGGAACCAATAGAAACACAAGTAGTGAGAGTAAAATTCCTAGGCTGGGGAAGTGTTTATGCATCTTTAATGTTATTTTTGAAATAATTACAGACTTACAGAAAATAGCAACCGGAGTTAATTCTCTTCTTGCACTGTGTGCATCCTAGCGGTCAAACTCAGATCATCAAGCTTAGTGGCAAGTACCTCATACATGTCTGTACATGTTCCCTTATGAGCATGCATGTGTGCATATGTATACACATACATTCACAAACACCATAAAAATTTTAAAGTAGTATTAAAAATTTTTCATAAATTGTTTGCCCTACTTCTAAGTTAATATTATACGTAAGTATAATTGACAAAACCAAGAAATTGTTAGTGCTATAGTACTGTTACTTAAGTAACTCATCTTATGTGAAATTTCACAGGTTTAGATTTCAAGGTCCAACCCAAAGTGCCATCATTTATACTTTTGCTTTCTTTTTACTTCCCATCACTGCTTGGCAGTTCATGAGACTTTCCATGCCTTTTTCTGTCTTTGAGAATTTGGAAATCATTGGTTAGTTATTTTGTATAATATCCGTAATTCCCTGACATTTCTTATGATCAAGTTGTGGTTAGGAATTGAAAGCTTATGACAAAAGAGTATTGTGTCCCCACCCAGTAAAATATCAACTCATGAAGCAAGATTTCTCATTACTGCTGAGTGTGAGCTTGATAATTAGGTTAATATGGTCACTGACTTTGCCACTATAGCTATCACCTCCACCTTGATACTGACTTCATACAAAAGTCCGTGTATTCAGTCTTAACTTATTACATAGTAGGCAATCACTGTGCTCATTTATGCCTATTTTCCTTAACAAAAGTTATATTTCCAACTAGTTGTTATCTCAATATGCTTGCTAAGAATTAATACAGTCATTTAAACATTTTTGGGTAAAAATCACTTTATAAGTGGAAATGATCACTCATGGCATTTTAAATAAGATCATAAATAGAATAGTCCATAGTAAATTGGCAGTGTGTTCATTTCATTCCCAGAGCTACAGAAACATCTGTTATATAAGTGGCAGTACAGCCCTGAAATCTGGTTTTCTCAGAGTCTATATCATTTGCCTAATTTAGCCTAAGTCATCCTGATTAAATAAAGAACATATTTATTACTTGCTACCTATTTTGGATAAGTAGACTAGATAGATAACCACCCACTGACAAGAGCATCTATAGATCCTTCAAAATGGTCACAGGTATAATTTATTCTGTTGCTATAAGGCAGAAGCAAATCCTTTAGCATGCCAATCATTTTGAATTTAGATGCTGTGATTCAGTTTCATGGGTTGACCTCTGTACTAATGAGGAAGTCTACCCACCAATGCCGAGCAAGGAGGTTTATAAGATTCTTGCTCTCTCTGTCTCTTTGTCACCAATATGTGCCCTGATACATCACACAGAAGTAAAATTGGCCATTTACATGACCAAAAGGGAGCAGCAGAGTTATGTTGAAGAAATAAGTGGCTCCCATTCACTTTCAAGCCCACTGGTCTCTTGGACAAATGTACTTGAAGTTATTGTGATTGTTTGGTAATCTGTATAACCATTTAGGCAGCAATTGGTACATGACGCATGCTCAATAAAGAAAAACAACACAGCTGGTGAATTTATTGTTGGTCCCCCCTACTTCCTACCCAAGAATCAGATTTGGGGAAAACAAAACAAACAAACAAAAAACACCAGGGAAACTGAGGCAACAGGTTATTTAAGTTCTTTTTTGTTTATAAGATGCCACTAGAAAACTTTCCTGAACTAAAGGAAAATTCATGAAGAATTGCTCAGATGATAGAGAAATTTGGCACCATCTATATAGAGTCATAGACAATAAAACAGAATTATGAAGAAGTATGTTTTAAAAGAAAGTAGAACATTCAAGAAAAAGTGTTCCAGAAAATAAGCTAAAATATGTGCTAGAATGTAAACTCCACGAGGAAAGGAATGGTCTAATTCACTAAAATTCCCAATGCCCAGTTGGATACAAATATTCAACAGATTTTTTCATAATTTTTATTGATATATATTAGTTATGTATAATCATAGATATCATGACATTTTCATTTATTTATGTAATATATTTCTATCATATTTACCTGCCTCCATTATACTTTCTTGATTGCCTCTAACACCCAATAATCTCTTTTCTATTTCAAACTACTGAGTTCATGAACTGGATTTTTGGAGCCCATACCCTGTGAAAGGATAACTTGCTTAGCCAAGTTATGGTGGAGAGGAGGGCTTGGTCCTGCCTCAACTTGATACACCAGAATTTGTTGACTCCCCATGGAGTCCTTTCTGAGAAGTGGGTGGGGAGTTGGGTGAAGCTAAGGTGGAGAATGTGTGGGAGAAGGGGAGGGAGTGGGAACTATGGTTGGTATGTAAAATGGGAAAAAATCTTTTATTAAAAAAAATTTTAAAAGGCTTCTGGTAATATGATATATTTGGTCGGTATTCTTTTCAGCGAAAATGAGTTTATTCTGTGAATCTTTTTTAGGTAGTTCTTTTTTTTCTAAGTAGACATTTCTGGGAAACATTGTTTCACAGTAAGCTACCTAGTATTCTGACTCTTTCCTGTCTCCTCTTCTGTGATGAGCCCTGAGGTATTGATACAGTAACTGTGATTTAGATGTATCAGTTGAGATTATGTCCTTGTGATATATTGATCTCTGCAATGTGTCCAGGGTGATTTTCTTTGATGGTCTCCATTTGTTGGAATGAGAAGCTCCTTTGATGATGGGTGATAGCTACAGTTATCTGTGAGGATGAGGAAGAGGTTTAGAATGTAAAAAGGAATTATGCTGTTCTAGCAAAGTGCTGGTAGTAGATTTGTTTCTGTTTGCATTTTGGCAATATAATCTTGTATGCAGTGTCTCATGAGTTACTTTAAAAACTTCTGAAAATTGTGGTTATATTTCCATTTTAAATATGAAAAACTAGAAGATAGGAAGCAGCTTCAAAGTCTTAAAAAGCAGGAATGAATATCGGGTCTATCAACAAAGACAATATATTTTCTAGTGCCTATGCTTTTATGTTCAAGCTTACTGTGTTAACAAAGTGTTTGATTATTTGTTTCATGGCAAAATAAAATGATTACTATGAGTAGAACTTTTTTTTTTGCTCCGTTAACCTCAAGCCTGCTGCTTGCATTCACTGAATAATTTGTGAGTAAGATTTTATTTACCCCCTTTATTGGTATAGACCTATCACGGAAGTCTTTGGGATTGTTTTTGTTGGAAATCTTCTGGTTTTGATGAAATAAGTACAGACTCTTTTTAAGCTCCCAGATATCTGATTTGGCTGTCTGAGCAATCGGCAAGCTGTGCATAATGATAAATATACTAGTAAGCTTTGCTTCCCCACTAAGTGCATGCAAGTAAAAGCCCTGAATGTTGCATGCCTCTTGCCTCTTTAAATCTGACACCTAACGTATTAGGTATTAGAGTGTTTTGTGCTTACCTTTAGCTCTTCTTTAGTTTAGGTGATTAAAAAATGCCTGTTGCTGTCTGTATTGCAACACGCTTCATTAACAGTGATTTATTTGGGAGTTTAACAGAATTGGCACTGTGCAGCACACCGGTTGGCAGGAAGAAAACAAACGTGAGATGGTTGCTTAAGAAATGCTATTTCCTCTGCTTGTGGTAGGAGCCCAGAAGCTTGCGGAGTTCGCTTTCTTCTACCCAGAAAGCCTGGATAAGAATGCACCTTCTGGTCCCTGCCCTTGGTCCATAGTTCCTGACTCTCTCCTGTCATGCTCACTTGGAAGGGTAACTGAGGATTTCCTTTGTGACAGTAGGCACTTCTCTCTGCATAGGTTTCTTCCCAAGGCCTGATGATTCCAGGCCTTTCCTATCCTCCCTCAACAAATTTTCCTGCTCAAAACCATGCTCAGCTTTTTCTTGAAGACTCAAATTATAAATATTTTTCTCTCATATTCTTTTCAAAAACTCTGCATCTTTACTGTCATTTTACCAAAGAAGAAAGTGGGTTTAGTAGAGGTTAAATGACTTGCCTAAGGTCAACAGCTAAGTGGTAAAGCTGGGATTTAGACCTGCCTAGTATGATATTACAGCCAAAATGCTGAACTTACAAAGGGGAGCAACGGTGTTTTTATTTTCTTTGCAACATATATTGATTTTGTCGTGTCTATTTGAAATGCTCTGTTGAGAAGATTCTGGGGTTGCCCTTAGGCTAAGCAGGAATGAGTGCCAATCAATTAACATTACTCTCTGAGGGAGAGGAAAAAGGGAGAGGCGCCAGGCATGTGTCTTTCCTGAGCAATTATTTATTCTTGTTCTTGTTTTTATTGTAATGAAACACGATGCTATAGGTATGGCATTCTAATGGAAAGATAAAGCATCAGAGTCATCAGAATGTAAAACAAAAGCTCTGCTTTTGAAGCCGAACATTGGCCCCACGCATCTACTTTGCTAAATTCAAGAGTAGTTAAATGACCACGAAGTAACACTTTACAATTCACTACAGGGCAGGATAGAATTATTTTGTATGTCTGGTGGCAATGTTGTGAGATTATATATATATATATATACATATATAGATATATATATATATATATAATCTCATCAAACTGTAACAAAACAGCCTGTCTCCATGTGAAATATTCTTCAATAGTTTTAGGAAGGAAATATTGAAACTTAAAATTAGTCTTTTACTCCTAAGACTGACAAGGAGAAATTTACTTAACTTATAAAATGAAAACTATGTTTCTGTGTACCTTAAGTGTTATTTTAAAGATTATATTACTTAAAGTTAATGCATAGGTAACTACTTCTCCATAAAAAATTCTGTAAGTGATGTCTATTATTTATCGTTTCCATAGTAATTTTGTACTATGTTCCCTCATTGTATTACCACCATGATTGAAGGGTTTAATCACAGCGTCTTTCATGGTGATTATTTCCTATTACATTTTGATGTGTGTTCTCCACACATGCAAGTATCATCTCTGTGGAGAATTATGAATAACATTTCAGGTGAACTAGGCAAATTTTGTGTTTTCAACTGGATTATAATAGAAGTCTTGAGCTCTCTCTGTTTGCTTGTTCTCTCTCCTATGCAGGGGAGAGAACTCAGGAGTTGAAAGGCACTTGTGCTCTGGCAGAGAACCTGGGTCCATTTCTCAGCATCTACACGGCAGCTCACAGTCATCCCTAACTTCAGTTATAAGGCCTCCTTCTTCTGGCCTCTGTAGGTACCAGGGAAGCACATGGTACACATACATGCATACAGGCACAACGTTCATATGCATAAACTGAAAAGGAGTCTTTAAAAATACTCAGCATCACTTTGTCCTGAATTCATTGCACTTAATAAAGCTGATGTGCTACAGGGTATATTTGAGCTTATTGAATGAATTCACTATGATAAAGAGAACAGGATAAATTTGTGGTTCACAGTTAAAAATGTAACCAGATAAAGATATCAGTAATGTTAAAAAAGTTGAAAGAGAGAGGGAAGAAACAAGGGAGGAAAGAAATGCAATTAATGAGGTTCAGATGAAACTGTATTATCCAAAATATATGATATAACTAAATTTGGAAAACAATAGAAAAATGTATTTTTGCCATTGAAAATCACTATGTAAGAGAAAAGAACTCTTCTCCATAAGGTAAATTAATAAACAGAAGAGAAAAAATTAATGAATACCACATAAAAATCTTAATTATCAATTTTAAGAAACCATACAAAGAGCCTAGAATGGAAAGCCACTTCCATAACGAGGGTGAGGAAGCTATATTTATATATTCCTTTAATATATATAGAAGTTAATTAAATAAAAGTCCAAGAATCAATACAGTAAGTATAATGGTAAAAACAAAATGCTACAGATTCCCCAAGGGGCATAATGCCAGAAACGGTGTAGGTCCCCTAATAGTGGGCAGTGAGCAGTGGGTCATGAGACCTCTCTGTAGTACCCTGAGCTGTGGCAGGCAGCAGGCAATAGGTCCTCAGACCACATCAGGCCACAAAGGCAGCTGGGACCCAGGCAGGAAGCTCTATGGTGGGTGATAGACCAAGAGGGATAATTATGCCGTACAGAATGAAGTCGGATATTTATTTAGTGGGTTATGGAAGGGAAGGGGAGAAAGGGGAAGAGCAGAGAGAGAGTCAGAAAGAAAAGAGAGAAAGACAGAGACAGAGAGAGATAGAGAGGGGGAAGGGGAGAAGTGGGGAGAAGAGAGAGACAGAAGCTGCCTCTTTGAGACAGAAGACAGAGAGAGAAAGAGAGCGAGGGGGAAGGGAAGGACTAGGGCTGCAGGCAGGAAGAGGAAGGAAGATCTGCCATTCAGCAGTGGATGGGGTGAAAGTGGGCAGGGCTTGTCTCTTAAATATGAAGAGACAGCTCTTTTCTGAGATAGTGGTGCAATTCAATGTTTTAGTAAACTTAACACTCTAGTTCAGCCCTCTCTAACTTTTGAAGGAAATTGTGCAATGAGACAGTATTACCACTGAGCTTGGACCCCAGTTATTCTGAAGTTTAGGCCAGTGATGTGTTTATAATAACATATGAATATTAGAAATACTTTTAATTTTGCAGCTATACTCTCAGTAGCCATGTATAGAAGTCCAATGTCAAGGAAACTATTAAGAGAATAAAAAACACATGGAGAAACTGACAGTACTTTTCAATGAAAGAGATTTTTTGAGAATTGTCATGTGGGCAGAAAAGATGGATTAGCAGTTCAAAACCAATGCTGCTCTTTCAGGAGACATGAATTTAGTTTCCTGTACCTCTAGTGGGTTGCTTGCAATCACCTGAAACTCCAGTTTCAGAAATTCTGGTACCTTCAATTGAGATTGAAATTAATTTGACATAGCTGCCTTCTACCATAAAACATATCTGCTTGACATAATTATGTAGAATCAACAAAGTAAAAAGTACTGTTTTGCCTATAAATCATTTAATTACACAGAGTGTGGTTCACAATTTCTTGAGGTCCTCTCTGATGTGTTCTTGGTACATATCATCAAAGTCAATTTCTGGGAGAGTCTGTAGGATGTATGTAAGGAATCCTATCTCACTCATGTCAACCACTTGTTTATTAGTTGGGATGTCTCAAATATATTACCAGTATTTCTCACATTCTTGCCCTAAGCAAGACAGACAATTAAACAAAACAATGGTCTTTTCCCCACCATTGCTAGCAGTCTGGTAATTACAATCTCCAGCAAATCAGAAGGGGTGGGTACCATATAGGAATGGAACAGCTGTTAGAGAACAATGCTAACACAAAAGAGAAAGTTAAATGATCTACCTTAAAAATGTGTGAGTTTTCAGTATTTAAGAATCTTTAAACCAGATGGTATAAACTTAAAACAGGTAGATTGTCCATGGTTCTTAGTTGATTATAGGCTAACTTGCATGCTCACGTCCCATGTCTACCCAAGTGAGTTTAAAATTTTTTGTGAGTCGAGGCCTTGACCTTTATAATTTGTATATTACCATTTGTATAGCTGGTTTTATTTTTTTAAATCTGTTGATTGATTGAATATTAAGATCTGACTACATCGTTTTCTCATCTGTATATCAGGCACATTGCTTTCTGTGAGATCCCACTTTTCTTCATACTTTCATTTATGTTCACTGCCTTTCCACCATTGTGATTGCCAGGACCCCTCAATAGCCAATTATCGAGCTAGAATGTGATCAGCCATACAATGCAACTTCAAATGATCTTCTTTTCATTTCCTCAACTAAGAATGTCGATGCTGTCAATAAATAATAATTAGCAAGAAAACCAAACTTCCTGTTGTATTTACATATTCTGACCAAGTTTCATCCCTAAAATCCATATTATTCTTTGAGTGGTGACTGCTATATGCACTCTGTACTTTGGCTTGCTGATAGTCCAGGCTGGCTTTGGCAGAGAACAAAATGAATAGCAGAACTGGAGTAGAACATCACAATCAAAACAGGAGATCAGACTTTGGTAGACATTTTATTTTCCAAAAAACAATTCATTGCTTATAGCAGAAAGTCAACTACTTTAGTATGAAGACATGGATTTGTAGAGAGCCTGTATTCATATCTGAATATTTGATCTTGGAAAAGTTCCATGGGCTCTCACATTCTAATTTTCAAAGCTGTTAATTTAGAAAGGACAGTGCTACCTGACCCCAGCATGGTTGTGAAAGTTTAAATGAGAAGTGAATGTAAAAACACTGTACACCCACAAAAGATGTTAGGTACTTTTATTCCTCCATTTGCATGCCAGCTCTTTCGTGACTCTTTTTGCTAACAAGTCACTATTGTTCTATATGCCTATTAAATGTCAAAGGAGAAAGCAGAGTTATCTCTTCATAAATTTAAAAACTTGGTTTGATAAGGTGCGAGAAGGTGGAAAATGTTAACTTTGAATATGAGCCTAAGCATGAATAAGCATGCACAAAGCATTCTGCTTTACCTTTGGAATGCTCTCTGGTAGCAGAGAAAAGTTCACATATAATTTCCAACCTACAGAATATCCGACACAATTAGAGATTACACAGCTTTCACCAAACCACGTGGTTCAAGACAAAACCAGAAAGAATTCAATGTGCTTCCTTTCAAATCCAGCCTTTTCCTGCTCCGTCTTCATGATTAGAGGCCTTGAAAAATGCATTATAGATTAAAAGCGTATTTAGTAATTGAAGATATAATTACCTTGTTGACCATGGGAGAAAAAGAGAAGAAATTAATTAAATATTTATTGCTCTGTGGGCTGGATTAGAAAGTAGGTCCTTGCACAGAGAAGTCAGCTTCTGGGGATCCTGTCCCCTTGAAAGCTATTCTAGCACTGCACTTGCCCTTTCAAAGCAAGTCTGAAGGTCTGCACATGTAGAAGTCGTTGCTCCTAAGACAACGTCCCACCATACGCAGTGTTTTGTGTTGCTTCTGTGGCTCCAAATGCAGGTCCTCATTCTTGGGAGATAAGTGCTTTACTGACTGTACTGTTTTTCCAGCCCAGGTTCAAAACCTTTAAGTACAACATGAAGACTGGTGGGAAATTAACATTGCGCTTATCTTCAATAACATTTTCATTACAGAAGCTCAAACCACACCTGTTCCTAGCAACCTTTTATTTGAATTTTTTTATTATTATTAAAAATTTCCATCTTCTCCCCTCCTCCCAATTCCCTCCCCTTCCCCACTCCCCCTCCATTTCCAGTCCAAAGAGCAGTCAGGGTTCCCTGCCATATGGGAAGTCCAAGGTCCTCCCCCCTCCATCC
>LOEQ01001194.1:64971-77860 GCA_001685075.1 Bramus lutescens
CTCTCTCTCTCTCTCTCTCTCTCCCTCTCCCTCTCCCTCTCCCTCTCCCTCTCTGCTTAGGATGTTGAATGCAGTACACCTCATTAGTAATTTTTGTATGATCATGTATTGGAATTGATTTTTGGGTTTATGTAAAATAAAGCTTTGCTTCTTTCATTTTTTCTTTTGCTTTAATGTGGGAACTTGGGAAACTTACAAGTGCAGACGTGACTGGTCTTGAATTTCTAATGAACAGCAGGGACTTTGAAGATAAAGACTTTGAGAAAACCATAAAGTGGCTAGAGAGATGGCTCAGTGGTTAAGAGCACTGACTGTTTGTTCTTCCAGAGGTACTAAATTTGGTTACCAGCATACCTGTCAGGTGACTCAAAATTACCTGTAACTCCAGCTCCAGGAAATATGAGATTGACTTCTGATTTCTCTGCATATTTTCACACATGTGACAAACTCTCATAGATATGGACATACATAAAAACTAAAAATTCATTTAAAAATAAAAAACACATGAAAATATTGTAGGCTGTGGTACATGTATATGAATCTATAATTAGAGAGAGAGAGGATTTTAATCACAGCTTCATAGAGCACCTTCCTAAAGTAATAAATGTCTGACTTGTGTATAGCAAAAAGAGTAAAACGATGAAAAACATGAGTTTTCAGGCCCTTTCCAGAGACATGTGAATAGCACTGAGAAAAAAATTAATTACTACTTTTGATCAAGGTTTTCGGTCCCACCCTGTCCTGTAGCCATTAAATTCCAAAGAATCACACAGAGGTCTACATTAGTTATAAACTGATTGGCCCATTAGCTCAGGCTTCTTATTTACTAATTCTTATAACTTACATTAGCCCATTATTCTTATCTGAGTTAGCCACATAGCTTGGTACCTTTTCGGCAAGGCAATCACATCTTGCTTCCTCTGAGGCTGGGTCACGACTTCAGACTTAAACTTCCCTCTTTCCAGAATTCTTATTGCCACACCTCTACTTCCTGCCTGGTTGCCCCAACTATATTTCCTGCCTGGCTACTGACCAATCAGCATTTTATTAAAAATAATACAAGTGACAGGATAAAAGACCATTGTCCCATAGCAACCTACTCAAAGTTCAAAGCAGTATCATTAATAAGCTCCCTAGAGTGGGAGGAACTCAGATACTTATCTGGTAAAAGAATAAATAAGATACAGTGGACCTATATAATAAAACATCATTTATTGATGAAAAGTAAAAAAATAGTGTCATATATGTAACTTCTTAGAAAAAACTTGTAAAAATTATTCATAATGGATAAAATCATACTCAAGGATTTTATATAATAGTACTCCATTTACTTGAACCCCTAGGCATATCAATCAACAGAGAAAGTATGTACTTATTCAGGATAAGACTGAGACAGAATTAAAAGACTGATACTGTCTATGTGATTTCTTCTTAGGATGAAGGAATTAATTAAGAATAAGAGAGTAGTTGGGGAGATACAACCCCATTACTTAACTGTGCATTTCATAAAACTGAATTAAATGTTGTTAATAGTATCAGTAAATTTGTCTTTTAAAGATATCTGACCTCAAGCTGTCTTCTGTTGCTCTTTCTCCATAAAATTGTCTTCCTTTGTGTATGCTATTGTGGATGGAAGAAATCTCCCAAGTCTCTACCACTCAATGAAGAGCCAAAGGCAACTGATGACTGCTGAGAGATTGAAAAATCAGTCATACCCAGGGATTAGCTCTCTTTTTGACTATCCAATATCAATGGCCAATGCTAATAAACTATTCATATGAAAACACTACATGAACTCAGAATGTGGCATTTATACCTTCATATGTATACATACATGTAGTAACAATAATTAAAGAAAATAATGCAGATAATACATGAAAGTGGAGGAGGACTTGGTAGCATAGAAAGGGTACAGTGGAAGAGTGGAGGAGAATGTGATAACATGGAATTAAAGATAATAAGTTTCTAGTATACATATAAGAAATACCATAAAGAAATCTATTATTTTATCCAATTAATAAAATGAAATATTTTTAAAAGTGTGTAATAACTCTTTTAAAATATATATTGAGTTAATAACACTCAATACAAATTTTAATTTTGCCTACTAGAAGGCTATAATTGTCAAGAAAAGATGCCATGCTTCCCATGGAAAAATCACTGAAAATAAATGAGGGTTTTTGCTTGCTCTCCATTCTAAAATCACCCTCAGATTCCCTCTTTCTCTCTAGTGGAAGTCTCCCTGATCTTATCCTCAAGGAGGAATTCCAGAGGGCGCCTCAAACAGTGCATTATCAAAGAGACATTTGATTTTCTACTTGACTGTTGTTTGAGAAGTCATACTTGAGTGTAGAATGTAGATGGAAGAATCATCTACTTTTTTCCTTTTATCAATAAAATAAATGCTGTGGGATTGGGAGATTTCTAAGTGGTTAAGAGTACTTATTGCTCATGCAGAGTTCCCAGTTCTGTTTCAGCACCCCTGAGGTGGCTCACAACCATCTCTAGCTCCAGTTCCAGAGAATTTATGCCCTTTCCTGACCTCTGCAGGCACTGGGCGTATACATGGTGCACATACATACCTGCAAGGAAGACACTTATGTACATATAATACAATAAGTTAATATATAAATTAAAAGTAAAGTTCTGAGAGAAAAATAACAAAGGTGTCATTGTCTTTTCAGTCTCTGTTCTCAGTCATTCTCATGATCAGCTTCATAATTGTGAAGTCATGTACCTATGCCAGGGCTCTTACTTCCTCATTCATTTCACTGATGTATTCAATGTCCTACAGAGGATGAGTAAGAAATTGGGAACACAGTTTCCACAACCCAGTGTGCTTTCCAGTATTCCACCACACAGCTTTCTGGTTGGATCTCTTAAGGTTCACCATATGCACACTATTACAATTAATGTAAAACACAACTAAGCCCCTAGTTTCAACCATTTTGGTCCCACATTTGTACCACAGAGTAAGAAGCACAATTGAAAGCATTCTGCTTTTGTTGGAGTCGAATCAAACGTCAAGCAAGTTAAGGTAAAGGTGAAACATAGAAGAAAACCTTACTCTCTACTCTCTGTGTCCAAGGCATTTTGAAAGTCTGGTCAGTGGTTGACAGATCAATCTCAAAGTGATGTCTCAGCATTAGAGATTCACAGATTGTCAAAGTTTTGGGCTCACATAGTCCTGTTCTTCCCGTATGAAGATGAAAAATCTGCAAAACAGAAAAAAATTGCTTATTCTCCCAAGTTTGCATGGCTAACTGCTGTCATACCTAGACAATAATATTGGGAATATCTAATTTAATTTTATCAGTGCATCAATAATTTCCCGTGATTTGGAGTTTGAGTTCTTTCTTGTTACTAGACACCACAGATAAACTTTTATGTAACAAACCTTTATGTTATAGGCATGACTTTATTATCTTAGGGTGTTGTAGACAAACCATTGGCTATTTTTATGAGCAACCCTCAGACAATGGTGTTAGAAAGCTTGGTAGATAAAATGATAGATAAAATGTTTTATCTACGTTTACTGCAGTGACAGTGATATTCTAATGAGGTTTTCTTCCTCATGTCTAGAAAGGTTTATTATGACTATACTAGCACATTCATTTGTCAATGTATACATATACTGGCTAATATTTTACCAAGTGTTCACTGCCCTCTGTACATTAATACCTGTTAGGTACAACAATTTATATACTTAGGAATTTATAAACTTGTGAGATGAAATAATTTGCTTTAAACTCATATATTAGGCAACGTTTAAATGAAAAATCCAAACTAATAATAGTGATGTGCTTGCTGTTGACCTTTATTGTTACTGTGTCAAAAGTTTTTGCTTAGGTTTAACTTTAATAGACAAAATTATAGTTCTGGGGCTGAGACTAATCTGCCTTCAAAACTTACCTCTAGGTATAATTAATTGTTCAGTACACATCTTTTGGGAAGTGTGGAAACCAAAAAAAATGCAGTATTTTTGTTGAGGCCACTCTTTGACAGAGAAGTTATCATACATATATACAAATATATATATATACATATACATGATATATGTTGATATATATGCACACATACAATTCAGTGATCTATAATCAGAGAGTAACTGTATCTATTATTTATTACTAAATTTTTAATTGCTAAATTATTTATTGCTAAATTACTGAAATTAGAAACACCTGTGTGGCAAGCCACCGGGCATGTTTATGGTGGAGTTTCTAGAGGTTTAACTGAAGCACAAAGACATACTCTAAACATGGGCAGCACAATTCTGTGCATCCGGGGCTCAGGCTGAAAGAAAAGGATCAAATTGACCTGAGAATCAGCTCCCATTGGCATCTACTTCCCAACCACAGTTGCAGTGTGCTTAGCTACCATCACCACAGCTTGCCTCACTTCCTGCCACAGCTTCTCTGCCATGAATACATTGCACCCTGAAACCACAAGGCAAGATAAGCTGCCCTTCTCAGCTATCTCCTCACAGGGACATGAATGCCAACACCTCAGGTATTATTGACTGTTGACAGAGGTTTCTGTCCCATCTGATCCTGCAGCTGTTCAATCCCATACAACCATGCAGAGGTCTACATTAATTATAAACTGGTTAGCCTATTAGCTCAGGCTTCTTATTCACTCTTATAATTTTTATTAGCCCATAATTTTTGGCTGTGTTAGCCACGTGGCTTGGTACCTTTTTCAGCAAGGCAGTCGCATCTTGCTTTCTCAGTGTCTAGGTGATGGCTGCACACTGAAACTTCTCTTCCCATAATTCTCATAGCCCTGCCTCTGTTTCCTGCCTTGTTGCTGTCACCCCACCTATACTTCCTGCTTGGCTAATGGCCAATCTGCATTTTATTAAACATAATACAAGTGACAGGATAAAAGACCATTGTCTCACAGCAGTTGACCAACTTTATCCTAGAGGACGGCAGCCTCAGTTTACCAAGGTCCTTCTACAGCCATAGAACCTTGATTTGTCTCTATAACATAGACTTTACCTCCTTGTACTTAATGTCTGCTCAGCTCTGCTTTTTGCCTGCGTCCTCCCCAGTCAGGAATCTGCTGCTTATTAACTAAAAAAGAAAAAAAGAATGATTAAGCTGTGTAGATGTTACCCGTTTCCCTTGCTTTATTTGTAATACAGAGCTAAGTACAGCATGGTGGTTTCGGCTTTTCTCCAGGGAGACATTCCTCCCCAGACTCCCCAGCATTTTATTTCCCTCCGAGTCGTTGCCTTGTTTTTCTTTCCACCCCTGCTGCAATATTCATTATCCCTCCCCCTGACCTACACAGCTAAGGTTTTTCTCCCTCCTCCCTCTACCCTTTTCCTTTCTCACTCGTATTATACCCTGCCTTAGAATACAGATTTAAAGGTAATGAAATTGTATTTAAACACACCTTGGAACTCCAACTGTTCACCTCCCTCTGAGATGAGATGAGTAAAGTTTCAATTTATTTGTTTAAAATTCACTAGAGTAATATGTTCATATATGGCAAAATGTTTCATATATATTGTTTTCTTTGCCCCTCTGAGAAAACACGTGAAATAACTCTACTACATTCTTGTTTCCAGAAAAGGGTATTGCCCTCCTCACGGTTATGGAAATTATAAACATTCAAAGAAGCAAGCAAATCCAAACTAAATTCCCCGAGCAAAAGGGTAAATATTAAAAAAGCAGCAGTATTTGTCAGGGTTAACCATTTCCTGCCTTAGTGAACCTTGGCTGTGATCCTGTCTGAAGAATTCTGCGGCACTGTTGTGACGAACAGAGGAGACAGGTGACAGGAGGTGACTGTGACAGGGGCCCAAGACATCTTTGTAAACCAGAAACGTCCAGTAAAACTCAGCGCTCCTTCTCTATTCCTTTTTCTTTCTTCAGTAGAGTTCTGTAGGCACCCTCCCAAAGAATTCCTTCCCACACTGTGATATTTACACTTGCATGGTGATGTAATGTTTTTCCAAATAGATTGTCTTAGCATTTCTGTTGCCATAATGAAATACCATGACCAAAGCAACTTGGAAGGAAAGAGATTCTTTGGCCTATTCTTCCGCTCCACTGTTCATCACTGAAGGGAAGTTAGGGTTGGAACTCAAATAGGGCAGGGTCTGGAAGCAGGAGCTGATACAGATACTGTGGAACAGCACTACTTACTGGCTTGCTTCCCATGGCTTTCTCAACTTGCTCAGGATCACCTGCCAAAAGGTTCCCCCCCACACACACAATGAGCATAGCCTTTCCACATCAATCACTAATTGAGAAAATGCCCAATAGGCTTATCTACAGCCCAGTCTTTTGGAGACATTTTCTCAATTGAGGCTCACTCCTGTTCAGTGACTCTAATTTGTGTCAAGTTGACAGAAAACTAGCTAGAGTATAGACAGAGCAAAATTTGAAACTGATGTTCTATGTTTCTAGTATTTTTGATATAATTCCATTTGAATTCTCTACTCACTTATTTTTAAGATTAGGGAAAGGGAAAAATAGTTATCAAGTATATTTATAAATATTGATGGATCTTTAATTAAACTTAGTCTTCAATTAATCTGTAATAATTAAAATGAATTAATTATAAATAAATTGTTTTATTCACTGATTAGAAGTCAGTATTAAATTTCCGTCTTTACTGTTTCCTTGAAAGCTATTGAGATGAATGGCCAGAGATACCACTATCCTACTACCATCAGTAGTATGAGCTTCAAAGACTATAGGAAATTCATCCTACCACTTTGGTTTTCAGATCCTGTATATGTCAAATTATACGGTTGTGCCTAAGTAACATTTCTAAGCCAGTGTGTTCCAAAATTTGATCATCTGCTTTTTTATTCTCTCTGTGAATTCTCTGTCATATTTATTTCACACAGTCTTTTATGTTAACTCCATTATATTTTTGTAATTGCTTAAAATTCCATATAAGAACACATTACATTTATAATCATTAATTTATATCATTACCAGCACTGCTTTTTCCTCTCTTTTCCCCACCTCTTCTACTTTCTGATTTTTATTTTTTTGAAAAATTGTTATTGTTTCATGCATGCACATAAGCACATATACATATACAAATTACTGAGTCTTGTTAGAATTGTTACATATGCACATGTGCTAACGGCTGACTATTTGGGATTGGAAAACCTATCAGGAGACTGAAGAAATCTGATTCTCCTCCTCAGCAGCCATTGTCCTCCTATTGTTCTTTATTTAGGGGCAGAGCCCTGTGGATTTTTTACTGACCCTTCATTTGCCATGTCAGCTTGCGTAGTAATTATATAGGTCGTGTTTATGAAGCCATATTGCTGGGATTTCTTGGGCACAACTTTCTTATCATGTCTAGAATAAACTGACTTGCAGCCGAAATCCTGAATTTCAGATTCTTATAGTCCAACCCCTTTCTCAATGTCCCTTGAGTCTTTAGGTATAGAGGTTGCATTATACATATATTAATTGGGGCAGGACAACTCATACAACACTTAGTCTCCACACTTTAACTTGCTGTTGAACTCTGGAGTAGATTTGTGTCGGCTGGAAAAAATGAAGCACTTCATTGTTGATGAGTGTGAGCTATTCTTACCTGTGAGTAAAATTAGCACTTAAAATATTGCTTTAAGAAAATGATACTGGTATAGTCTTCTCTAGCATCTATGACCTCTTTAGTTGACTATGTTTATCATACAAATCTCACATCCTACATATTGAGTAACCCTAAACTAAAATTGCATAACTGTTGGCTACTACCAAACATATTGTACCACCATTACACTTGTGGAGATACTTTGCCAGAACATTCATTGTTATGACTTGTAGGCTTAATAAGTAGGTAATCCTATTAATGTTTTCTTTTTGTTCCTTGGAATCTTGACAGTGACTTTTTGATACTATGAGAGTTAGACCTCAGGAAGAATGCTCCCAGGTCATTTTCCTCAAATTCTGTGTTCAAAGTATGTGGTGTCTTCAGCAACACATTCCAGGCCTGGGAGGCAATCAAGGCAATGGTAGTAGCTTACATTGTTTTGACTAATTGCCTAAAACACCCCCAACCAACATCTTAAAGGTATTTGTTCACTTATATATTTATCCTCCTGGGTTTTTATTATCCCAATAATAGCAATACATCTTCAGTGTACAAATATTACAAAACATTTCCCCATTTTTTGCCTAAATAAAAAGGGAAGATTTTAACTCTAACATAATAAAATTGTACACAATAAAAACAATTATAAGCTAAGAATTACATTTACAATATTCAGTCCATTTATATTTGTAAAATTCAGAGAATTTGATATTAGATATTTGATATTGATATTGGAAAACTTTCTGAGAAGGATGTGGCTTTTCTTATCTTCTCCCCTCACCAAAAATACCATATGGGTACTTCAAAAGGCTGGATATAAACTGTAAATTAAACTCTGGAAAAGCAAAGGTCTGGCATGTAACATTGTTATGAATAGAGGCCTTTAAAGCAAACAATGTTTTGACACAGTGCTGAGGATTTTTGTCAGTGGTGTTGTGCAATTCAACACAAAACCATTCTCAAATCTTCAGGAACCCTATTGGCTTTTAATCAAACAATTTGTGAATTTCTTTGACTGATTTTAATGTCCCTTCATGTGTCTCTTTGTTCACAAAACTGCTAAAACACTAGCTAATCTGTTTGACTATCTACTGCTGTTGTAAAATAAGTCCAATGTTGCAACATCAAATATCAGTATTATGGAATCTTTACAAGAATGTGAGGATCATGCCAGTGTTCCAATAGTATTTTTCCACTATAAACCAGTAATACAAATTTTCTAATTCTATATAGGTTTTTGAGAAAATTCACTATTTATTTTGATTCAGATTTCGCTTAGGAAATTGCTGTCAAAAGATGTCAACCTTTAGAAGATTGTGGAAATCTTATTGATTATTAGAGTGGAGTTAACACCACCTCCAACAATGAAGAATGTGCCCCTTCACCACATTGTCCCCAACAGTTACTGCCAATTGTTTTCTTGATGGTAGCCATTCTAAGAGAGGTCAGACAGAATCTCAAAATAGTTTTAGTTTTACTTTTTATGTTAGTTAAAGATGTGAACAACTTGAAAACGATTATTTACCTGTGTTTCTTACTTCCAAAAATGATATTTCCTGTTATGTAGCGCAATCATTGTAAAAAAGATTTATATGGTTGATATTTGCATTTAGTGGTGATTAATATACAATAGCCATCACCCCCTGTCTGATGCCCCTAATTGGCAATGATCTTTCTTTTACCATTCTATAGACTGTCTTCTCTTTCTGGTGATTATTTCCTCTGTTGTAAAAATGCTTTTTTAAATTCATGCAATCATGACTGACAATTTATATGTATTTCTTGTTGTATACATGTCCAATTATTTTGCTGGCATTCCTTCCTTCCTCTTTTGCAGAAGAGTTTGAAGTATATTCATGTTAGCTATTCTTTTAAGTTTTGTTAGAATTCAGTAGTGTAGTCTTCAAATCTTGCACTTTTGCTTTAGAGGATTCTTTATTAGTCTTTTAATTCCATAGTTGGTCAGATTCTGCTTTAGTTTTTATATTTGCTTAATTTGATTTTGGTAGGTTATAATATTTAGGAATTTTCCATTTCTTCAATATAATTAATAAACATGATGTTTCGAAAATATTCCCAATTAATTCTATAATTTCAATAGAGTCTGTTGTACCAGCTCACTTTACATTTAAAATATTATGAACTGAATCTTCTTTGTCTTTCTTTTCCTTAGATTTGCTTTGGTTTTTCCTTCATATTTTTCTTTTTTAGAGAACCAACACAGATTTATTGAACCTATATGTTGTCTTCCTAATCCCCATGTCATTAATCTTTGCCATGACTATTATTTTTTTTTTTACCCTCTGCATTGGGCTCTAACAAATTCTTAGCTTTCTAAAACTTTTGTGAGTTCATTTTTATATTATTTATTTGAAATCACTTTTAATTTTTGAAGAATCTACTTGGGCTTATGATTCCAAAGGATTAGAGCCTGTTGTATAAAGAAAGCATGGTAGAAGAAACAAGAATCTGACAGCTTACACGTTAAAACAGAAACACAAAGTAGAAAGAGGGAATGGCACTGCTTCAAGTACGTGACATGTGAACTAGTCACGCATTTCCGCTAACAATGCTGTACATCCTAATTCTCCTCAAACAATTTCATTAACTGGGGACTAAGCATTCAAATACATTAATTTGTAAGGGATATTTTTCCTAAAATCTCCACAAAATAAATTTATTCCAAATTTAAAATTCTAACAGTTTTTTTCCACTTTTGATATTGTTCTAAAGTCCAAATCTCTTCTGAGATTCCAGGAAAACTTAATTTTATCCCCCTGTAAAATCGAAAAGAAGGAAGATAGAAACCAACAAGCAATTTACATACTTATAACATAAAGATAGAGAATATTCATTACCTTGCCAATAGAGAGGAATGAGGGCAGAGTGAGAAAATACTGGACCAAAACAAGGTGGGAACCCATTTAATTAGCTGCAGATCCCGTAGTTCTGTGGCCATTGTCAAATGATTTAGATGACTCTGCTCCTCTTGTTTCTCTGCCTACCTACATCTCTCATTCTTGGGCTGGTTCTAAGCCCTGGGTGCAGCTCTCCTTGGCAGAGTCTTGTGGGAATCACTTACAGATGTGAACTTACCTTACCTTTTAAGACCAATTTAGCGGTATACCAAAGATCCTGAAAAGTTGGGCACAATTTTCATTTGAAACTAGGAACTTTTTTTACTTTCTCATTATTTTTTTAAATGTCTCCTTGTTTATAAAATTGCATTTCAGTCTCTAAGTATCCATATACCTTCAGTTGCTTATATTGCTAATCTTTTCCTACCATGATCTGATAAGATATATGGAATTAATTTAACATTATTTTATTGGTTAAGATTTGATTTATGACCTGTAAGGGGGTAGAGTATATAAAGTATTTCACAGATTTTTGGATATAATAAACATTCTATATCTTACAGATGGAATATGTAGCTATTTGTTATATAAAACAATCTATGGTGTATTTAGTTTTGTTTAGAAATTCCTCTGTAAGCAAAGTTTGAATACCTAAAGATAAGAATGACATATTCAAATCACTGCTCTTATTTCAGACCCTTTCAGGATTTTAATGCATTTTAGTATGTTTTAATGCAATTAATGATCCTAACATTCAATAAATACATATTTACATTTGCTGCAACTTTTTGAATCTCCTTGTATTTATGTGTAGTAGCCCTCTTTATATCTCCTTTTTGTCTATTAGCATAGTATTGACTTGAAGTCAAATATTATCAGATATTGTAATAGGTATTCTAGTTTGTTTTCTGTTTCACGTTTGCTTTGTGTGTTGACTTCTATCTGATGACTTTCATTTTGTGAACATATTTACTGGTAAGATGTTTTTCTTGAATAGAGCAGGTAATTTGATAGTACTTTTTGATTATAGTCTACCAGTCTATGTCCTTTTTTGCTGCTGGTGTGGTAGTGGTCGTGATGGTAGTGGGAGTGCTGCTAGTGCCATTGGTGGTTGTAGTTATGTATGTGTGTGCATGTGTCTGTGTGTGTACAAGAATGTGAGTGTGTGTGAGTGTATGCTCTGTGTGTATATATGTGAAGTGAGAGATTGAATAGGACCAGGAATGAGACATTTTATGCAGCTGGATATGACATTGGATTACTTACTTTCTACCTCCCAAATATTGGGTTTGTAGTTCTACATACCCATACATAGTGTATGCTGTGCTAGAAATTGAACCCAATACTGATTAATTGCTAAGCAATCAATCTTGCCAATTTGTTATGTTCCAAGCAATAGTCTGTATCTTTTAAATGGAAAGTTGGATGTATTTGTATCTCAGTTTTTTATTGAGAGGAATTTACTAATTCCTGTAATTTTTTACTGTTTCAGTTGTTTCAATTACTATTATCTGTTTTCCAATGTTCCTTTGAGAATTAGGGTTCTGCTGGTTTGTTGCGTTGGCTTATGAAGGATTCCTTCCTGTTTTATTATCAATTATTTTCATGAAATTTTTTCTTTCCTGTGCACTTTTAAGTGGCACTTCATTTTTTGTTGTTTGCCTGTAGTATTTCATAAAGTATTTCCTGCAGAGTTAGCTTGATTATCTTGAAATGCCCTAAACTCTATAAAATCTGAAAGATAGGTTTTTTTCCTAATATAAAGATCTTAGTTGGCAATTACTCATTCTGGGCTTGAAATAGTCTGTTCCTCCCTTTGCTAGCTTTCTGTGCTGATGGAAATGGAGGAAATGGATTAGCCTTAGGTTTTTGTTTTTGTTTTTTGTTTTTTGTATGTGAGTTGGCTTTATCTCTTATGGCATTAAATATTAATTCTTTGCTATACTCCTTTAACAATTTACATGTTGTGTGTATGTTTTGCATGTACATATACATGATTATGTGTATAGGAGCACGGTCTTCTTTAAAAATATAATCATGTGCAACAGTCATATTTTCCGCTGTGTACTTCTGAAGGCATTCATAAAATTTTACATTCTAAACATCATTGAATCATCACACAATCAAAAAATAAACATGTATTATAAACTATTTCTTCTGATCATTCAAAATGAGCACCATCTCCAAACCTTCCTAGTCTCTCATTACTATAGCCTAAGAGTCTACTTAAAGATAATGTTTTTGTTCATGGTAAAACTACCAAAGTAGATAAGAGGTATTCTTTTCTAGAAAAAAATCTGTGACTATTCACATGCATTTTTGTCAGATTTTATCATTTTGCATTAAGTATATGATTCTGAACTTGTACATAATTAATTAGTAAATAAATAAATACATAGATGATGTAGGAGGGTCATCTGTCTATGTGTTACTTTCATTGGTTAATAAAGAAACTGCTT
>LOEQ01001194.1:124901-141641 GCA_001685075.1 Bramus lutescens
AAGGAAGGAAGGAAGGAAGGAAGGAAGGAAGGAAGGAAGGAAGGAAGGTCACACGATACACCTTTGGTTTTTAAAGAATTTGGTTAGTTGAATTCATTGAACCAAAACCACTCACAGTAAAAATCATCAACATTTATATGTAAAACAAAAATCTCTTTTCTCGTTTTTTTGTTTGTTTGTTTGTTTGTTTGTTTGTTTGTTTGTTTTTTGGGGGGTCTGGTTTAGAAGAGGATATAGCTAGGGGCCAAAGGATTACAAATGAGTAGGAAAAAAGTCTGACACTGCTTTTCTTCGCATGCAAGCTTTCTAAACTCTCAGTTGTCAGTGGTGGGGAATTCATGCATGATGGTAAATGTTTGGCAAGTTGAAGAGTTTAAATGAAGTCAGAAAAGAAAACATTAACACATCACAGGAAAAGTCTTGTCCAAACAAGAGATCAGAATCTGTGTTTAGAGTGTGGCACTTTCCGGCATAAGACATTGTCTATTTTCAGAAACACATTAACAATTCCTGGATTTGATTTGGGATAATAACACTGTATCAAAAAATAAATATATAGTTTCTGTATATGTTTGATATCCAAAGAAGTTGTACTAGTTTGCACTTACACTAACAGTGCAGGAGTTTTACCTTTACCCCACATTCTCACCAGCATGAGTTATCATTAGTGTTTTTGATCTTGGCCATTCTTACAGTTGTAAAATGAAATCTCTGTTGTTTTGATTTGCATTTCTCTGATGACTAAGAATGTTGAGCATTTCCTTAAGTGTTTTTAAGCCATTTTTGATTTTTCTGTTGAGAGTTCTTTGTTTAGGTCTGTACTCCATTTTATTTTATTGGGTTATTTGTTCTTTTGATAAACAATTTCTTGAGTTCTTTGTATATGGAAATCAGTCTCTGTCTGATGTAGGGTTGGTGAAGATCTTTTCCCATTCTGTAGGTTGCCGTTCTTTCTAGTTGACAATGATATCAATATGGCTCTTTCTCAGATAATTAGACAACAGCCTTCCTTAAGACCCAGAAATGCCACTTTTGGGTATATACCCTAAGAATGCTCAATCATACCACAAGGAAATGCGCTCAACTATATTCATAGCAGCATTGTTTGTCAAAGCCAGAAGCTGGAAACAACCTAAAGGCCCCTCGACCTTTGGATAAGAAAAATGTGGTACATCTACACAATGGAGTACTACACAGCAGAAAACTAATAGTAACAATAATGACATCCTGAAATTTGCAGGCAAATGGATGGAGCTAGAAAACATCATACTAAGTGAGGAAACCCAGACCCAGAAAGACAAATATCATGTGTACTCACTCATAAGTGATTTTAGACACAAAGCAAAGAAAACTAGCCTGCAATTCACAATCCCAGAGAACCTAGACAACAACGAGGACCCTAAGAGAGACATACATGGATCTAATCTACATGGGAAATAGATAAGATCTCCTGAGTAAATTGGGAGCATGGGAACCATGGGAGAGGGTTGAAGGGGAAGGAAGTGGAAGGGAGAGGAGCAGACAAAAATGTATAGCTCAATAAAGTCAATTAAAAAAGTATGTCTGGCAGGAATTAGAAAATTAGGACACGGTTGGTAAAACAATGAGGATATGGAAAGGATAAAATATGGTCAAGAATTAGTGGTGCAACCAAACATTAGGCAGAGATTGGAAATCCTAAAGAGGAGGAGGAGAAAGGAGTCAGAGGGGTCAAGTATACCACAGGAAGGCTAACATAATCAACTATCCGGGGCTTATAGAAGTTCCCAGAGACTGAACCAACAATCAGGGAATCTGCATAAGACTGACGTAGGCACTCTGCATGTATGTTACAGTTGTGTAGCTTGGTCTTCTTGCGGGACTCCTGACAGTGGAACGAAGGCTCCCTACCCTACTCCTTCCTCATACTGGGTTACCTGCCCAGCCTTAACACATGGAGAGGTACTTAGTCTTACTGCAACTTGATATGCCATGTTTTTTGAGACTTATAGGAGATGTGCCCTTTCCTAGATGGAGATTGGAAGAGGAAGGTTGGGGAGAATCAAGGAGAGAGACTGGGATGGGAGGATGGGAGTCAGGATACAACCAGAATGTAAAATACATAGATGAATATTTTAAAAAGAAAAAGAATTAATGGTGACATGGTGTGCAAGGTCCTTCTGTCTGTGTGTTGCTTTTCTTGGTTAATGAATAAAGAAACTGCCTTGGCCTATTGATAGGCCAGAACTTAGGTTGGCAGGGAGATGGAACTGAATGATGGGAAAAAGAAGGGCAGAGTCAAAGAAATGCCATGGATCTGCCACCAGAGATGTGTTAAAAATTTGCTGGTAGGCCACAACCTCGTGGTGATACACAGATTAATAGAAATGGGTTAAATTAAGATGTAAGAGTTAGCCAGTAAGATGCTAGAACTAGTGGGTCAAGAAGTGATTCAATTAATACAGTTTCTGTGTGATTATTTCGGGGCTGAGCAACTGGGAACAAACAAGCAGCCTCCCCCTACAAATTGGTGCCCGGGGCTAAGCTAGCCCAGGGGTCAAGATGAACAAGCACTCCCTGCAACAGTGACCTTTTGCAGGGAAAGAAAACTTGATAATGGCCCATATTCACTGTTAACACTCATAGAGCTGAATAATGACTGTAATATAGACCATAAGAACACAAGAACAGGTTATCATTGTTGAGGGCAAAGTTCTGTATGAGTAGGGGCACAGAAGTATATACAACAAACTCATCTTATTTACATATGCCACATGTACATGATTATTAATAAGTATACACAGATACACACATCAAGCTATCTCGCATGCCTGTATATGTGTTACACAATGTATGTACCATATGCATATTTGATATGCATATATGAAAAGCATTATGAAAGTCTTTAATTGAAAATACTATATGTTCCTATTCAGTTCTTCTTTTTTAAAAAATCTCATTTTATAGTTCTTAATATCAAATTTATAACCTCTGACTGACAATTTGTTTAGGACTGATTGTCTTTCACTACTGAAATACATTTCTAACAATGCAGCTATTTCTCAGATCACATGTTCTCATCAACACCACTTTCTAAGTGTGTTACCTTTGCCATGCTCCCTTTACTCTGAGATAGGAACAACATTAGAATACTAGCTAGGGATATGAGGAAAAGAGAATAAAGGTAACTAACAAGAAGACAGAGAAACTGGAGGATACTCATGAAGACATTCTTTGATTTCTTAAAACTTTGTTTGCTTGAGGTGAAGAAGGATTCAATGTGTTCACTAAAACTCAGTGCATTTGTTGATACCTAAAAATTAATGTGATACACAGCTTAAGATTTTTTTAAAAAAATCAACATTTTAGTGATATATGAAATTAAGTATTGTTATGAAATTAGCCATTGCCAAAACAGTCCATTAATTATGATAGCTATTTTGAGTGAGGCACATGTTTATGCCTTTTGAATTTGTCTTCCTTACATAGATTTGAAATGCTCTTTCTTTGTTCTGTTAATGCTGCTTTGAGAATAAAGATTATTCACTTTTCACCAAGCTATGACAGCAAGCAAGCACTTAAATTGTCCAAAATTCAACCTTTGCATTTAAATATCAAGTGGTTATTAGGTATTTTTGTTTTGTTTTGTTTTTGCTCTGTTTTGTTTATGTTAACTATAGTAAATTATACCACTAAACAATGTTGCCAAAGTCAAATATGTGCAAATATACTCTCTGAAGGACAATAACAAATTCATCACTTTCATGCCCAGTATTCCTAGCACTGTCAGTCTTACTGTTAGGATTGATTTGTACTTTATCCTTTTCTGTAAGTTGGCTTGTACACCAACTTCAGTGTGTGTCTAGTCAACACTCCTACTTACTTATGGTGATTTAAGCTGTCCCTCATAGTGGCAAAGCTCTGTACCACAGGAAATAAGAATGCAGTTTGGTTTTCTGGAGGTAAATTTTTAAAAATTTGTTCTTTCCTGAGTTTCCAGAGTTTATAAAATGCCAGTAAGAAAAGGTACTTGGCAGCTCAGATTCTATCATAGACTGTTTCAGCAGATGGGACTTTTAAAGCTAGTCATATTACAAGCTGTATTTGTCTTATGTTGAATAATATATTTAATTATATCTACATTCCTTTCCCAAATTAGTTTGGAGGATCTGAAAATATTTCATGTGAGCTTGGGAAGTGAAGACATCCTCATTCCTCAAGTGAAGAACATATATTGTATAAAATATATTTTTGCTCTTCATTGCCAAACCTTCCTGCCTATGCAGATTTTTGAAAAGGTGTGTATATGTAGAAACAGCTGTGTGTATACATTTTTTGTGTGTTTATATTATGGCCAAATCTGATAGGTGGCATTTTGATCTTTAGTGAATTTTCTCCCCTCTTTCCTTATCCTGCTCAGTACACCAACATTTATTTATTTGCACAGGTAAAAGGTAGAAATGATTTTTTTCCTTTCTTGGTTCCTTCTATTTATCTGTCATACATCACCATTTGTTGTAACTTTTGTCTGTACCTCTATAGACATATTGTGTTCTTCAAGCTTGTACTACAGTTGGAAACAGGTTGTCAAGTAAGCTGTGTGACTGGGTAGTAACCTCACAACCATCAGCCTCAGCGTCCTCTGCTGTACACTGATTATGGCAGTAGATGTAACTTCAAGGGCAGAAATAAGATTGGATTGTATTGATTTCTTCAATGAACTGCAAATAATACCTATACAAGGCAAGGGTTCAGAGATGCAGGATGGACTGTTTCTTCTCCATAGAACCCTTTGTGTCCCTGTGTACTAATCTCTCCCCTTCCAAGAGACCTCATAGTGCTTTGCACATAGAAAGCTGTGACCAACCTGTGCTCTTCAATCTAATTTGCACATGTGCCCAGGTTCTGCATTATTGAGCACTTCTAGAGTTTCTAGAAGGGCATTTGATAGTATCAAAATCACCAACAATGTATGCTTACTTTCATTTTAACTAGAGAAGACAGACAGTAAACAAGAAAATAGATCAATGGCATCGTTTCAGACAGTGTGTAACCTAGGAAGGAAATCAAAAAGACTGTTTTCCTTTTTTGCTTTATATGTCAGAAATTATGGTACAGAGAGTAGAGTGAAGTCATGGGGCTTCTTTGTCTCCCTTTCAATGATGCCTCAGCTATCTGTGTCTGAGGTCCCATGCATCCTTTATGAAGATGAAAAAGTATGTACTATAGTTTGTGGATGGTCACTCAGAGTCACTATCCCTTTCATTCAAATCCGTTCACTTTACGTTAGCCTATTTTCTTCTGGGATCTGACCCACCACTGGGCCTTCCTTTTTGCTAACATTAAGACCACAGTGTTTGGAAATGGCTATTCGATGCATCCTAGATACTGTCAGGGATTTCGATACTTCCTCATGATTCCACATACAATAGCCTGAGAGCACAACATAGAGCCAAGGCATCTGTTCTTGTATCACAAACCCAGCTTTATATTCCTTCTTGCCAAGGAGAGAACAGTTTTAAGAAAGAAAGACACCCTAAAGGTAAATTCTAATGATCTCCTCCAAGAAAAGGAACTGTATACAAGATGCTCTTAATACCAATGCAAGCTGTCATTGTTGATTTTTCTCTCTAGAGATTGAGAAGTGGTCCAACAACACTGGTTCTCATAATAAGATTGAAGAAAAGTTTCGCCTGGATCAAAACTGTCATTACTGCACACTGCATAGATACAGTTTTCTAAAACATTCACGTTATTAGTTAATTTCAAAACCCTTGAGGCTCATCAAGGAAGAATACTGAGGGGAGAGAGAGATTGCATCTATCATGTTATGCAGGATCTGTCTGTCTGTCCTTATCTATTCAATATTTATGTATGATTTATTCATCCTCAAGGATTTGACTTACCATTTGCTTCATGATGTGTCTACAGGCAAGACACAAATGCTAAGCTATGTGATATTTTGGTTATCTGTCATAAAGTTTTTGGAAACAGACACAATTTAACAGGGCCAATGCTGAATATACTGGTTGGGGGAAGATTTGTTTGAGCTGAAGTTAATTCTGCACTGTATGTTGGTGCAGCAGAGGTAAACACAATGACTTTATTTGTGTCAAGGAAAGTCACTAATCTCTTATCCTGTATTTTGCAAACACCTCATATCAGAATGCTTGTTCACAATGCACAGGCTTCATGAATTAATGCCTTTTTACCCTGTTAAGTATTCAAAGCCCATTTTCCTAAACTAAGTGCCAAAATTTCAAAAGAGGATGTTAGTGGGGTAGCTTGATTGTACTGAAAGCATTTGATTAAGTAGGTTCGAGGGCCACAGCCAAATTAATGAAAACTAGCGCACTTTACATACTTTCCGCTTCTTATTTTTCAGACATGAAAATTGCTCAGACTTCAAGTCTAGTCTGTGTGAAAGCATTAAGTGTTTCAGAATTCAACATGTCTTATCAATCTATTGTGCTCTTGAGAGAAAAAGCCAACTTGTGACATTTTTTCCTTAAGCTCTAGAAACCTGATAATACTTTCTTGTACATCAAGAGTATAAGCAAATTTCATTATTAAGAGGCTCCTATGACCAGACCTGTGAAGAACGCTATGTCATTAACTTAGATGTCTATACTTAGAAAGGGCTTTTCTAAGACATTTTTTTTTCTTGTTGGGATACAGGTGGTTATTTAAGACAATCAATTTACATAGAACAATTTATTCTTTTTTCATGCTGTTAAAGCAAATTGGTATGTAATTAGATTTATATACTGAATAATCTCATTTGCATATCCAATTAATTCTTCCTGTTTTAATTTGCTAGGGTTGAATTCACATTAGTAGTAAAAATAACACTTAAATTATCAAGGCCTCAAATTTTCCTTTGCTGTAATTTGTTCAAGATGTTCCATTTAAAAATTAGTCCTCAGCATTCTTTACAAAACCAAGTGGGAATCCTTAAAATACTTCACTCAAAATGCCCTTAGTCAAAACACACAGAGTTTAAATTTACTCTTTGTTCATGATATATGAGAGAGCAAAATGAAAAACCGCTTCTTACCTAATTACCTAATAGTGTTCAAAGCAAGGATAAGCCAGGTTCTAGGACTCAACCTTTGAAATATTTCACAGCTCAGAATGTTGAAATACGCATGTGTGTGTGTTTGTGTATGTGTGTGTCTATAAATGATATTTATTCCCAAATGGCTTTTTTGGTTCTGAAGTTGTATCAGTGAAGTCATGGTGGTTTATCATAGTAGACCTTGGGGGGAGAGTTGAAAGGGAGGGGAGAGGCAGTGAGAGGAGCAGAGAAAAATATGGAGCTCAGTAAAAATCAGTAACAACAACAACAACAACAAAAAGAAATGTGAAGAGAATGGAAAAATGGATGACATTGTACAGCAACACATGATGGTTTACTATTTACTGATCTGGGTTTGGAATTTGACAGGAAGCAATGGATTTTTCTTAACTCTCATTGGTACATAATGGATTTATCATGGTTTCAAATATCATAACAAAGATAGTCTATGTGTTTTGGGTTGACTATGTATTCCATATATGTAAATTTAGTCAACAATGTTTGTGTGCACATAAAGACAATGGACATTTATTTTATTTGCTGAATCTGAGTTTAAATATTAGCTAGGCCATATGTGCTAATTAGCCATTGCTTGCCTCATTTTCTTCACCTGCTAATTAGAAATAGTTATGCATTCTCACATAATAGAACTGGCATCAGAAGTAGAATGGTTAGTACAAGTTAAATATTTGGACTATTGCCATAGACATGATACATGCCATAGAAATGATACATTGCTATCTATGACTATTGTTATTTTTTGTTTGTACATTATTTGTTGTCCTGTATTGTAACATGGAAACATATAGCCCAAGATGACCTCAAACTCACTCTAGCTGACATTAACCTTCAACTTCACATACTCCTTTATTCACGTCTGGAGTAATGGAATTATCAACTATACCCAATTTATGGTGTGCTGAGGATCAAACCTGGGGCTTAGTGCATGCTAGACAAGTGAAAATACCTGCCAAGCTATTGCGCCAGATATTTCTTTATATTGCTAGATCTTGATACAGAGACATTTTTTTAATTATGAAAGTTTAGCCTCAACTTAGGTTTGTTCCCAACTAGCTCTTAAAACTTAAATGAACCAATTTATAATAATCTACATTCTGCCATTTGACTCATTACTTTTCATTACTGTACTTCCTCTTCTTCTGTCATTGCCTGATGAATCTCCCAAGCCTCAGATTCTTTCCCAGAGTTCTTATCTCTCCCCAGAAATCCCACGCCTCTTCTGCCTAGCTGTTGGCCATTCAGCTCTTTATTAAACTAGTCAGAAGGTGCCTTAGGCAAATGAAGAAAGACAGACACATCTTCACACTGTGTACAAAAAAAGATCATCTGAACAAACTCTGTCTTTAGCCCTGTCATTGGTTTCTTTAAAACATGTACATATGGCAGTTTATCTTGATCTAGTCCTGGGTGTATTGTTTGCTAAAGTTATTACATAAAGTATCATGGATTTAGTGATGTAAACAGTAGATACTTGTTTTCTCGTAGTTCAAAAGCTACAAATCCCAAATTCAATTTGACAACCATTTGAGTTTCTTAAGAGGTTTCTCTTGATAGCTTACAGTTGTTCACTGGCTTACTATGTCCTTACATGATCTTTCCTCTGAGATTATCTAAATTCCTTCTTCTAATAAAGCCACCAGTGAGAGCAGGTTGGGATGTACCTTGAGGTCATAATTTTATGTTAACTACATCTTCAAAGGTTCTGTCTTCAGACACAAATTCTAAAGTTGTGGCAGTTGGGAGTCTAATATTTGAATTTGGAGGTGAGAAATATGACTCAATTCATAGCTCGTCTCAACATTCCTTATATATAAGAGTTGTTTAGAAACTTGGAGTTCAGAACTTATGACCAGGATGGAAAACATACCTATTTTTCTACAGTATTCTGAAGATGTCTGTTGTAGTGTGATTAAAAAAAATCTCCCTTCTTTCCATGTCTATGTCCAGTCTTTTGAGGTCATATTTTGTTTTCATTTTCCATTAAAACTGTACTTTAAGTCTGCAGTAGAAATATCATAACTTTACTCAAAGATTCTTAGACAGGCTTGTTACTTATAAAATATATACTAGGGCTGGAAAGGTGGTTCACCAGTTAAGAACAGTTAAGTCTCTTGGAGAAGACCTAGGCTCAGTCCCTAACACCACTTGATATCTCATAGTTTACATCCCAAGAGAATCAATACTTTCTTCCTACCTCTGAGGATATCAGGCATGTTCATGGTACATATACATACATGTAGGCAAAACACTCTGGCACATAAATTAAATAAATATTTAAAAATATATGCATATGCTTTGTGTTATCCCATCAAGTCATTTTTCCTCCATCACACTTATCTGTGAAAAGGAACACATAGTCTTGCGAACAGAAGTAAGCTAAGCCAGCAGAGGAGAAAAAATTTAGCAAACTAAATTGCTATAAAGATACCATCTGTCTCTGATACTTAAATGGCGATTTTAATTCTCTCTTCTATTTTATGATTATTGTTAGTTTATAGTTATTAATACTAAATAGCTTCCATGGTCACTTTAGGAAAGACATTAACTTTGTTGTTAAAACAATGAGCTCACAATTAGATATTGGGGTATTTTATCCTATATTTTATAGAAACTTTAATTTGTAGTTGACAGACAAATTACTATGCTCCACTGCACAGACTGCACACCAGTGCTGTAACAACTACAGAACAAATGCCTTGGAGATTTTCTTTTATCAAAATGCCACTATGCCTTCAGAAGCGGCATTTAAACATTATGCTAATGTCACTTGCTTTATTTGGGATGTCTGTATCCTGAATGTAACTTTCAACAAGACTACAGATATCTGCAAATCTTTACTAGTTCATAAACATTTTCCTTTTGGGAAGGAGAAGAGCAGCCCAGGAAAGACTTTAGGATAGACATACATCTCATTCATTTGTGCAGCCTATGATAACTTGTGGCTTCAGTGTATGCCTTTATGACTTCCATTTCCATAAATATAATTTTAAAAACTTAAAAACTAAGGCAACAATTACATACTGTTAGTCAGACATTTCTATCATATTCCCAAAGAAACTACTAGATGAACTCCCCTTTCTACTTATAAAAATGGCTGCTCTTACTTGACATTCTGGACATTATACTGAAGGAAAGTATATCCTTTTCTCAGCTTCAGTTGTCTCTTCCAAACGACTCAAAGACAGCAGGAGAGGAACATATAATCTCATCGTGTACTCATTTACAATAACTATCTCTACGATGTGACTTTCCAAATAGGTATTCTAACAAAATGCCCTCTGTCTACAGAGGTCTGCTGATCTAAACAAGTACTTCTCATCCTAATTCATTAATGTTGAAGCAAAAAATGAACACAAGTTGCTACATTGCTGAGATAAGATGTGGTATCCAACTAGCTCCCCAAAAGTGTGGGTCTATAAGACAGAAAGGGTAAGAATAAAGACATCCTGGAGAATGTTCTATTGTGTCTAGATAATAAAGTAATTAAGAGAATTTCAGCAGATTCCCTGTGAGTGGAAAGTTTGACCTAGTGGCAGAAAGCAAGTAGTTTCAGTCTTGGTAGAAACTGTGCCTTGGGAATTATAATCGCTCATGGTGTAGACAGCAATGTGAGTAAATTCACACTCCTTTCAAGCCTGCTTCCAAACCTGCTCGCTTACCGTCTTATCTTGCCCGTTGTCCGCGTCCCTCATGGATCTTCTGCTTTGATGTTTCTTTCCTGGCTTGTAGTTTACCCCTTCAACTATTTCCACTACACCTTTGTCCTTTGAAGCTTAATTTCATTCTTTTCAGCAACTCTTAAGCGTTCTATTTTTAGAAACTGGGTTTCAGCCAAGTCACAGTAGAGGTTGGTGTTCATGCTGTGCGAAACTGTTTTTCAGTTGAAAATGAATTGTGACTTTAAATTAATGAAGCTAATTTTTATGTGGGCCATAAATCAGCTTTCTGCAGTATCTTAAAGAGGTGTTTAAAACTTTGGTGAAGTAATACATAGGAAAGCTTTCCTTTTAGCTATAAATCACTCTATAAAGTAAAGGCTTTTTAATTGATACTAACTATTGAATTGTATTCAACAACTTCTTTAAGGCTCACTAAATATGTCCTTAGTTTTCCTTTTAAGTATGAAATAAATTTCATTAATAATTATGTGTTTGCTAGTAACAATTAATGATTAAAGTTCTTTTCTATATGGAGATCATAGGGTCACAGGAAAATGAGAAAATTTTGAAATGTGGAGACTGAAACTCAAAAAGGAAAAACAAATCAATTACCTGAGTTGTTAAAGGTGATAACTAATGTACCAAAGAATACTTTCAGTGTGTGAACCTTTGGTCCACTAAATCTGCAGTCTTTCGCACAGGAGCATCAGATGAGGTTAGCCTGACCTAGTCTTCTTTTTCCTACTTTCTCTCCTTCAGCACTTCCTAGTTTATTTCTCCTTTACTATTTCTATATTTTAGGGTTGGAACAAGAAGAAGACAGTTCCCAGACCTTCTTCTTACTTGTTATATCCCTTCTGTGATTTCTTGAAAATATTGCACATATAATGGGCACGGGGTGAACACACTTGTAATTGTTTCACGATTTTGTTTTCATCAGGACCAAGTGACCAGATCCTCTGTATCAAAGCCAGGATGAAGTTTTGATGTATGTGGTTTTGACTTATAAGTGGTTCCAAAGGGGCAGCTAGAAGCTGGAAAACAAGAAGTTGGGGAATAGAGTCCATAATAAGAAGTGGAAGTGTGAGGTGGTTGTTTGTGCTGTTGTTAGTTTTGTTTTTGTTTTGTTGCCTGTGGTAGATGAAATGAACCTGATGATAGGATTTGTGTTTTCTAATTTACCCAATACCTCCTTTCCTTTTTCAAAGCAATTGGTCTGTGTCCTTTTGGGGATGGGTAGGCTTTCTCTCTTTCCTCTACTGCAACACTGAGCTACGGGAATCCAAATGGGATTAGGATAGCATTGCAAAGTTCCTTTCCACCTTCACTCCAGTGCTTCTAGTCATGGCCACAATCTTTGTAAATGGTTAAAGAATTTCCTAACAAAGTCCCATCAAAACCAGGTGACTTTTATACCAGGTTGCTCATCTCCAGAAAGGAAATATAGCATTTTGATTAATGTGATATTTTCAAAGCCATGTTGTTTGTAATTGTGGGTGTTGCCATGTGCATTATAAGGTGGATTACATTCTCCTGCAAGCATTGTTGCAAACTGTATGAGTCTATTGTCATAGTCTGAATGATACTAGATCAAGGCTTATAATACAAAGAATAATACCATATGTTATCAGTTTTTCTAAAAAATTGGCTTATTAGAATCTTAACCCCTGGCCCCATGTCATATATTATATGACTATATATGAAATATGTGTATTTGTTTAAAAAGTAAAAGAATATTTGGAAAAAGTGTACAATTAAGAATAAGAACAAGATCACATATATAATAACTTTGTACTAAACTCTTTCCTATGTTTTCTAACACTAAGAAACAATACATGTAGATTAACTTAGTAAGAACAGACAACAATCTGAAGGCTTGGGTAAAGTCTGAGTAATGAGAATTTTTATCATTATCTACTGTAGAAGACTGTGTCTTTTACCCTACCTTGTGGGTCCTTGTGCCCACCGATCACCAGGAAAACCAGGAATGTGAAGCACACTGGATGTAAAACCTGTTATTTATACCCAGAAAGCTGGGAATTAGAGATGATTAATAGCCTGGTGATCCGTGTTATCTGTAGGACCAGGCCACATCAAGCTCCCACCAAGACTGGGAGGTAAATAGTAGTTCAAATAATCCTTGCATTTTCTGTATAGCCAGGAGATCTACCAAGCTCTGTCAACCAGAACCACAGGCAGCTAATTGCCCGAATGATCGCTACACTATCTATATTACCAAAACCATGGCAGATCCTCCCTTAGAACTTTAAGCTAATACAGGTAACCTGTCTCTAGAACCCATCTTCTTGGAAGCAATGGCATGTGCTTCAAGTTGGGCTACAGTGTAATTTATGCATTCCTATGCACTAGGGTTTGTATTACACCAGGAAAATTTTTCCCAAATTTTATTGTGTTTAAATATGCTAGCAATAAACCTCGTGGCATCAGACTCTCTAGAAATTTGATCCAGACAGACTAACTCGAGCTGAAATGAGTTTTTGTTTTCATCTAGTTCATTTCTCTACCTGCTATGGTGTTTGCAGGGACCCCCTTTTTACCTAAGAAGGAATTTGACCCAAGTAACATTGGCAAGAAGTCAAGCATTCTAGAATATAAACACATTTATACCTGAAAGTCCTGTCTCAGAAATTATTTAAGATATTCATTCCCTATACAACTGTTTATATATATATATAAATCTTTGGTCTATCCAAGGTAGAAAGTCATACATGGTCCGTTCTCTCTGAAAAGTCATACACTTTAAATGACATGAATCTTGGTATGCCAAATAGTTTAGAAAATCTTTTGACATGACTCCTTTCCTCTTAATAATGAGTTTGCAATGACTCTTGAATCATTAGCTCCAGAGTGTTCAGGGATGTGACACTAGGGAGAGTCACAGCTATAATAACTACAAAGCAAAATCCTCTGCAATGAAAGATTTTATGCACTATTGTATCACTCAGTGTGTGTGGTAGTTCTTCTGATTTTACCTCTTATAATGACAAGTTGTCTCATTGGTTCTGTGTGTCCTACACCTTTGTTATAATGAGACTGATAGGGAGAAATTCAATGCTGTTCTCATGAAAGTTGAATTGAGGATATTGACACCGGCTTAATGCCCTCTCGATGCTCTCCAATATTTCTCTAATGACCTCTTCTCTGTTTCTGTTTTATGCTCCACCTATATTGCAGCATTTAAATTAGCTCTCAATAATTGTCCATGCAAGGTAGACACCATTGTCAGAGTAAGCCACTGGTTATAACAGAAGATTAAAACATATTGTAATAGTGTATAGCTCTATAATACAGAGAAAGAAGCAAGGGTCTTTCTGAGAAATCTTTGAAAGGTTGTACATGAGTATTTTAGCTTCAAGTAGTCTAAAACCTCTTTCGTGACAGATGTTAATGAAACACATGTAAATCATTTCATTATTACCAAGGTTCTTTGACTTTGGCTTTCAAGGTGTTCCTCTGGTTTAGCTTTCAAATGCTTGAAGTCCATCAGATAGGGAAAGAGACTGACTTATGTATACTAGCAATATAAGATGCATAAATAATGAAAATGGAAGGCTCATTCTAAGCCAAATTTAGGATTTTCTTTCTAAGAAATCTTACCAATAGAATAGACTTTCAGAAACAGAGAATGCACTGCTGTTTTATTATCCCAGTAACATAAGAACTGTAGCCACTGTAACCGTGACAGTGAAATATAAGATGTTAAGACAAGGACCATAGATTACATGGAACTTTAGCAGCACTCAGATTGGAAATTAAGCAATAAATAAGATCAGATGTATTTTCTTATTATTTTTCCTTTATTGAAAATATTCTTCTCTCATACAGTATATTCTGAATATAGTTTTTTCCTCCCTCTACTCCTTCATGTGCTTCCCCACCTTTCCTCCTCTTTGGATCCACTCCTTTTCTACTCTAATAATAAAAATGATGGAAGAAAAGAGATAGACTGGTCAGTGGTACTGCACGTCTTTAATCCGAACACTCAGGGAGGCAGAGGCAGATGGAGCTCGATGAGTTCAAGGACAGTCTGGTCTACAGAGAGAGTTCTAGGACAGCCAGAGCTACACAGAGAAACCGTGTCTCGGAAAACAAACAAACAAACGAAAAATCAGGCTTCTAAGAGATAACAACAAGGCATGATGAAATTATTATTTCCCTGCATGAGAGTAGATACAAATATGCATGATGTTGAAAGAGAGACAAATTCATTGCAAAATCAAAGGCAATTCTGATAAACTTAGATGAAATAAAAGCAACCTAGGGGGCATAACAACGTTAGCCTTCTGGAAAGATTCTGGTCTAATTTTAGATTAGTGTTCTTAGAGATGTTGCAAGAAAAAAAAAAAACCAACCTGGATGGTCCTTTCTGTGAAGCCTGTTTGAACAGTTGTAATCAAGGACTTGTTTACATGACTGACTGGTGTCCTCCCAGTGTAAAGTCAGTTATGAAGCCAACCGCAGTGTCTGGTCTTCACATGACCCTCAAGGTCTAGTATCATGCCTGTAACATAGTGTGGGCTAAACACTTGTTAAATAAATGAATAAAAGAATAGTTCTTTTGATAACTTAATGTGACAAATTGCTTGGGAGTCCTGTCTCAGAAGGGAGGGCTCAGCTAATTAATGTTTTAAATTTGCACAAAATAGCACTTAATTCACAAAAATATCTTCCATAGATGTGGATAGCTAAGTGCAAAAGGAGTTCACTGGTGACATGTAGCTGAAAGTCTACACTCATTCATACAGTCTATTTACAGTATATCAGGCATTTTCCTTTTCCTACAGTAGAAACATTGCCAGACTCACCTCAGTGGTTTACCTTGCAGTTTAGGAGAATGCCTTATTGGGAGGTCTCGTTAGATACTTCCAAATACTAACTAGCAAGCTCGCAGACAAACTGATGCAAAATAATTTAAGATTGCAGTGGTTTTGATGTGATCTGGAACATTTCACCAACTGCAATTTGACAGTGAAAACAAATTATCTAATAGGACAGCAGACTGGAACTGTTTGGAATATTATTAACAACTAAATATATATATATATATATATGTTAATGTCATAAGGCAATTGACTAAACAAGCATATGTTTTCAATTCTAGGGGCAAAAGAGTACCTTAAAACATTCTTGTTTTGTTAGAAAACTAAGTGAAAATAACCTCTGTTTTTGAAACTCTTATTGAAAACTTATTTTAAGCTGAATACACAATCCAAGATAATATAGGCTATTTGATAAGAAACACTAGAGAAATCTATAACATGAGGCTTTTTATTATAGGTTTATTACATCAATCTCTCTAGTGGGCAATGGAACCTGTAAACACACTCTTATGGAGGAGTATCCTTGTGGGCTTTTTATTCATGCTGAAGTAAGCACAGCAAACTTATTTGCTGTCAGGGTACATTGAATTTAAGATTAGTATTTATTTTGGTTCTAAGGAGGTTTTTCTTTTGTGAAATGAAATTAGATCAGCTGTGTGAAAACAAGACAGGCCTGTAGAAAGCACAGGAAGTGAATTAGTTTTTTTCCAAATATGCTCTGTGTAAACCTACATATTTGGTTAGCACAGGGTTCATATGTGCAGTTTCTCAAATGGGTGATTCATGCACGGGATATGGATATACATATGGCTCTGTGATTTGGGCGAGAAGGAGAAATTAAAAATGGCATGCTGTGTTGGCTGGTTTCCAATGCAGAGAAATCTATAAAAACAAACAAAACTAAAAGGTTTTAGTAAGAAAATATCCTAAACTCTTGACCAGTGACTTTATGAAATTTAAGAGGGCACATGAAATAAAATGATCACACCAGTCCCAACGACATTCTGTAAGCAGAAAATAGCATTGTCAGATTGCTACATCTTATTCTAACACTTACAGTATATGAGAACAAATTGCCTATAGAAAGGACCACAGTAGGTGGGGTGCGAACGATGGCGCTGATCTAATGGGAGCTCACCAAGGCCAGATGGACTGGGACTGA
>LOEQ01001194.1:156447-172617 GCA_001685075.1 Bramus lutescens
AAATGGATTAAAGACCTCAATATAAATCTGAGCACACTGAACCTGATAGAAGAGGAAGTGGGAAGTAGTCTGCAACACAGGGGCATAGGAGACCACTTCCTACATATAAAATAATTTTCTAATTCCAGTAGTCTTATGGCAAGATGGGAGGTAGAGATGGGAGATGCCCCATAAGCTCATATTTAGCTATCCTACAATATTCAATGTCAAGAAATAGGAGATACTATCTCAAATGTGATAAAAGTCAAGAATAAAAACATGAGAACACACACACACACACACTATCAACTTGTCTTCTTATGTAGGTTTCCTACGTAGTTAGGTAGGTAGGTTGGCACCTACTGTCTGAAATATGATAGAAGGTAAAGACAAACACCTGAGATGGCTCTCTGACTATCACACATACACCCAAACAAATACACATGAGAACACACACACACATACACACACACAAACAATCAACCTATTATCTTAAGTAGATTTCCTAGATCAGAGCACCTAGGACTGATGCAGCACATACAGACACACACAGAGGGAAAGACCTACAAAATCTAATTCTGTATTAGATTTAGTATTAAAGAAATGGACAAATTTTTTTCAAGACAGAGTTTCTCTATGTAACTTTAGAGCCTAGACTATGCTGAGGCTTACTCTGTAAACCAGACTGGACTTGAACTCACAGAGATCTGCCTGCCTTTGCCTCCCAACTGCTGGAATTAAAGGCCTGCATCACCACTGCCTGGCTAAAAAATGGACATTGTAAAAAAAAATGCTTATCTTTGGAAGCTATCATTTTTTTCTCTAAATCACAGTATAATCACAACTGTCTGTCACTATTGATTTTTTTCCAAGTAAAACAATGCTCATATTTTTAAATCTATGTTAGCTTTTTCTTCTAGCAGAAAGTTTGTGAAGGAGATTTTCTCACTAGAAATAAAATTTGAAAAGTAGGAAACTTCCCATTGCTCAAGGCAGAAAACACCCCCAACTAGTTTTGTATCATTTTAGTTCATTAATTCAGTAACAGTTGTCTAAAGTCTTCTATGAACCAGCCACCTACTCTTGTACGCCCCGGGGATACACAGGTGGTTACATCTAGTTCTTATTCTACAGAAGCTTTCATTTTAGTGGGTCAGAGAATCACCTAAACAATGACTGGAAGCAGCTGATTATTGCAACAATAGCTAATAAAAGTATGATAACTTATACCAGCTTCCAACGTATTTTTGAACTACTATGTCAAGCATACTATACTGTAAAGGATTGTTTCTTTTTCTCTCCTGTCAGTACAGTGATGTAGTGATGAGGGGGCGGGCCCTGCTTTTCATCCCGCCCAGCTCCCGCACGGCTAGCTTATACCCAGAAATAACNAAGGCAGTTTCTTTATTAACCAATGAAAGTAACACATAGACAGAAGACCCTCCTACATCACAGTGAGAAGTGGTACACTGTATTGCTTTAAAATGTGAGATTTACTGAGACATCTATATCATATGCACTCCTCTCAAGGCTAAGAGATCATTGTGGACAGGGAAACCCACGTCCTTCAGACTCAATAGGGCCTCTACACAGATGGACTCACAGTCATGCAAATTCTAGCCATGTCAAATTCCAAATGAAGAGGCAAGTTAGGCATGATTTCCTACCCTTACCTGAGGACTTGCAGGTCACAGCATTGTCCTTAAAATGTTGCCTTGAGAGCACCATGGCAGGGAGCTAATTTAGCACATGGAAACGGAAAGGTCATATGGAAAAAAAAATAAAACTCACAGAATGCTAACACCAATTGCTAGACCACCTCAGATTTCCAGGCTGCCCAACTCATACTACAATAGAATGTACCCATACAAAGGATCAAGATGTAGGCCCGTGGAGAAATAAATCCTATTGTGTTAACCACTCGGTTTGCTAGTAGTAGTTGTAGTGTGTGCTATGACAATAAATAATTAACACTTCCAAGAGAATCAATATATCGACAAATATAGGTTTCAAAGCAAAAACTGGTTTCATCAGTTGGAATTTCTCACTTCATATTGCATGTCTTTTGTTTGTATATGAGTTCACATGTTCATGTGTGTGTGCATATATACTTGTGAAAGCCATAGGGACAACTTCATCATTCCACAGAGCTATCCACCTTACTTCCCTTACCTCATATTTCAAGCAGAGTCCTTCCCCACTCTGACCTTGCCTGACTATCCTAGGGTCTTCCATCTTTCCTCAAGCTCACTTGCCCAAATACGCATGTATGCACACACATATGTACACACACACACACACACCACACCACACCAAACCTTTTCAGGCTTCAGGACTTTCATTCTTTCATCTCACGTCTCTCAAATCACTCTACACCCAAATATTACTTTCTCAGCAAAGTCTTGAAATTCCTAAAACATCCCAAGCCTTATAGCCAGCCCAAAGCATTTACCTCTTGCCTTTCCATCATAGGACCCATCGCTATTGAAAGTTCCCTATTTTATTTTGTTTCTATTTTTCTAAAAAGAGAAGCTTCATCCAATAAGGAAGAAGATCTATGGGCCACTGATGTCCAGTTCCCAGGATGACATCTGGTAGACAACACAGGCAGGGCATCACTGTTAAAAATGGTGCTGTGCCAGGCATAGAAACACCTAGTAGAGAACCTACATCTTATGAAATGCCAGCAATGAAAATACCAATGCCAACCATCAATGTTTCCTTTTCACCAAGCAATCTGCTAAGCATGCCTATAATTACACCAGTTCCTCACACTAAGCATAATGTTCTAGGTTCCAGACATTACCATCTTTTTGTAAAGAAGAAAACTTAGTCTTGGAAAATTCTTTAAGATTTAAACATACAAAATTTAACTCACAGAACCCTTTAAAAATATATGGGTTTATTTTGACTCAATTTTACTTCTATTAGTCCTACGTTTTTAACCTTTCCTCTGGCATTATCATATTTTACTTTGGTTTGGGTCATGAGTACTAAGTACCTTATGAACAGATTTCAAGATGGAACCATAATGGGACCACTTCTACTTGTATCATCTAATGGGGGTAGAGAGTGTGTGTGAGGTATAGCTATTGGAAAAATTCACTGAAGCAGACCTGTTGTTGACATTGTTCAAGTGAAAGCATGCATCCTAGCAGCTCCTACATCAGAAGGAAAGCTCAGCCACCCCTCCCAGTAGGCCAGTTAGACAAGGAAGTAATAATAAAACCAGAAAAAAGAAGAGCATGTATTTGATGTGGCTATATTGGACAGTGAAGCCCCTATCTCTCCATCCATCTCCAGAATTCTAACATGAGATATAGAGTTAATAACATGGCAATATATGCATAGAGCTAAGCAGTCCATGTCAAGATACGGTCCTATCAGATCATTTCTCAGATCCTTTGTTCTTGTATATGGTTTTACAGGTTTCTGACTATGTGAAATCTAAGCTCTGACTTTTAACTAACCACAGGATTCTCAGCCTTTTCATTATTTCAGCATGTTCTTCTTGGGAAATTCTAATATATTGGGTTTTATTGTTTCGGTAGTCTGATAACCAAAGGGAGGGACCCATAGCTCTCTTTAGAATACCTTCATTCAGGATTTTTTTTAACAGGTCTTGAAGAATGGGCTAGTTGTAGTTGACCAGAGAGAAACAGGAAATGTGGAAAAAGGGAAGCCAGTTTTATATATAAGTTTTAGAGTGTGGTTTTTAAATTTAATACATAGCTATTCAAGAACATTTGATGGGAAATTCTTTCTTGGTTGCCCTTATATTGTTTTCAACATTGTTAGAGAGTTTTTAAAAATGAAAAAAATGATACATTATAAAGAAGCGAAGGGACATGATTAAGAGTTGGCCATCTACTGACCAAAAGTGGGCAATTTCTTTAAGTGGTAATGGTATTTATCATCAATCAAAATATGTTTGTGTAGATGAGGCACATCTATCCAAACAGGCTTCCATCTACTAAAAATGAGACCCCAGAGACAACAGCATTGCAGATATTTTCAACTTTCTGCCTGAGGAATGACCCACATATCAAATAACCAAAATCTGGTAATAGGTAAGAACAGTTAAGGGATTAGCAATGCAGTCTAGTGAGAGGTCTAAACACAGCCTTAGTTAAATGACAAGAAAAGAAAGTTATAAAAGCACAAATATGCACTGCTCACACACACACACATACACACACACATCAGTGTATATGACTGGTTCGTCTTCACAAGCGCTTGAGGGTGTTCTGGGATGTAATGTCTTTGTGACTGTAGGTCGAGCATCATCAAATGGCACGATTCACAATGAATTTTTGTTTCAAGTATTTTTTTAAACAGTCGTCTTCAAATTCCCAGCAGATGGCAGAGGCACTAGGCAGGCATGGGAGTCAATGAAAAATCAAAGTGAACTTTCAAATTAGCTGGTTCTTAAACCTGGAGCAAAAAAGGAGTGAATGTTAAGAAAAATTAGCGGGTTTCCCACAATGCATCTCATTACGAGTAAATAAAAAGATATAAAGCTGTAGGCTTTACAATAAGCACAAGAGCGGGTATTTTATATTATGGAAATGTAAGGCATTTAATCAGTCAGTGAGAAGAGAACGTGAATATTAGCTTTCACCAACCTCCTCAGTGCATAATAGCCTCAAAAATGCAGACCCATGTGTTTTTCTCTAACAGCGTTTGCTAGGGTAGACAAACTCTCTTTTCTAAAGAAGTTTTGACTCAGAAGTAGAAGAATGAGTTTTTTCTTAATACTCACTGTATAATATGCTGGCTGTCATCTTACTATGCCTAATTTGTGTGTGTGTGTGTGTGTGTGTGTGTGTGTGTGCCACAATACTTATTTTAATACTATTTTGGAGAGAGAAATGATTTGTTTTTATATTATGGTATTCTCTCAGCTTGCTTTTCCTTTTACTATTTCAAAGCTTAGGAGTCTATGATTCTATGAAGAAAGTCTTAGTCTACCCTGATGAAAAAGAAACTCCATGGTTTTGCAGTTGATTGCGTTTACAGACATGGTGTTCATAAAAACACTGTGGAACTTCTTTCACTGGAACATTTTTACATGATTTCTTTCATTGTTAGCTTTATGTTATTTGACACTGCTTACCAAAACCAAAGCAAAATTGTGCCTTTTTTTTCTCCTCATTTCAGTGTCTACTTTTGTTCGTATTTGAGCTCTTATCTGTGACTGTAGATGAGCTATTTATAAGGTTAGGAGGAACTAAGGAGTTGCATAAAATCAAGTGGCTAAGGTCAGAAGAGATTTTCCTAGAACAGAAAGACCATGTTTGCAGCTAGTCTTTCTACTTTCTTCTTGTGTTGTATCTTCTGCTGTGCAAGATTCCCTCAGGCCATGTTTAACAAGTCGGGTTATCGGTATTAAATTAAACAGCCGGGGATACCACTCACCTCCTCCACCATATCTGAGGAACTTCATCCAATGCCAATAAGGATGTAGAACATATGTTCCTTGGGGGCAAGCCCATGTTAAATCTTTAAAGCTATAAGCTTTTCTCATGCCCTAAGAAGTCAACAGATGTGGTACCTACCCCAGACAACTGGTTTCCTTTCCTGAGTCGGGTGATCAAGGTGATACAAATGTAGCTGTCATTCTAACTACAAATAACACACTTTGCATCTAGCTGCAAAAGCGCACATTCATTTTATTAAAATGGCCCTAATGTGTGTTTTGAATTTCAGTTCACTGAATGCATTAAACATTTACTAAACACAACGGGGCTTACGAAATGTCTTCAGTAAGTGCTTAATTCCCCTTGTTAATCAGCCATTTTCCATTGCATTCATCTTTCTTGCCTATCTGTCAAATGTTCATTAATTAAGAATTATTCTTAATTACAAAGTTTATGTGTCATTTTATTTTAGAGGTAATTAATTAAGTTTAACACTAATCATTAGGGATACTGCCTTTTCTGCACTCACATTGTTGCTTAATTATTGGAATACCTGAATCCTTTGACTGAAGGGGATAGGGCATATAGATTTGTTTTGTGTCTGGTATGTGGCAGTCCATACTGAATAGATTAGAGACTCAGCCCATCAGACAGACAAAGAAATAGGAAGCTTTTTTTTTTCTCAGTGGATAAAGGACACTGAACAAATACACTCTGGCCATTCACTGTATCATGTGAAGTCTCAGAGGGGCAAAGACAGGTGATGATTATGGATGAAATTCAATCCTGGAAAGAAAAGCCAAAGTAATATCATTCTTTGAGAGTCCTTGGATACTTTTTGGAATGAATTTACCAATTTTCTCTTATGGGGGATTATACTATGGTCACCCTTGGCTGGTCATGTGATTGGGAAAGACAAGCTATCTAGTGGTCCTATCAGGAAAGAAACTCCTGGCTGCTTCCTGCCATCGAAGTGTGTTAACCATGGCACATTTTCTGATTGTATAACCTATTGTCCTTTCTCAGAGAAGCCTTCCACAGCTAAGTGACAGGCTTTGCTAAACTTCACTGGTATTTGCTCTAACCTCTGTTGTTCTGGTTGCTTATTCATCTTCCTCATCTAGTGGTTGAAGTGTCCTAGAGGATTGAGGTCATTTCTGATTTTTCTCATCATTGAGTTGCTGTTTCCTTAGTCGGTATCTAGCTCAGAGAAGTGGCTAAATAAAGGTTTGAGTGGGTGGATATTTCGAAGTTTGTTGAGTTTCTTACAGTACTGGGTATGTTATATTTCATGCCATTTGTACACTAGATTCTGTAAGAAAGGCATGAATGGGTGAACGCTAACCCATAACTCATGCATTAAAAAACTCTGTAACACAGTAGAGAAGAAACTCATCAATAAACATCACATAAACTAGATTATAATGTATGGTGTTATAGAGATATCACACATTGTTATGAGAATGTATAGACAGCAAGTGGGCGACATTTCAAACATGTGAAGCTGACCTGAAGTCTGCCTCAATGGTGCTTGAGACAAATGGAGAGAGACAACTGAATGAACAAAATCAGGCATGCATACAAGTGTGATGTCATTTTATCAAAGACTGGAAAGCAGATGGTACTTAGGCCTCACAAGGACGATGAAGAAACATACACACACCAGTATCATAACTACAATTGAGTGACTTGGAAAACAGTCTGGCAGTGCATTCCAGGATTGAAGTGTTCCCCCTCTTTAGAATCTATCAGTTATTAAATGTTAGAATCCATTGTGCTCAAAATTGTATCTTTAGCAAATATTATTAAGAGACTATGCAAATATTTATAGGTCAGTGACTAGATGAGTTCTGGAACTTCTGTTACATAGAGCACTAAATGTCTACTTGATAATGCAGTTTTATAGGTGTAAATAGCATTATTCATAACTTATGTGCCCTATATTTCTGCAATGTATAATGTGCAATGAAAATCTGTTGTTTATCTTGTTTAATAATCATGTAGGCTGGAGAGATAGATAGTTCAGTGATTAAAAGTACTTGCTGCCCTTACAGAGGACCCAGGTTCTGGTCCCAGAACCCCCATGATGGCTCCCAACTACCCATAATCCAATTCTAGGGGATTTGACATCTTCTTTAGGCTTTCATAGGCATCAGAGACAATGTGGTACATGCAGCCAACACACACACACATGCATAAAATATAATTGATAATCTACTATAGACAAGTTGAGAACATTCAGTAATAATTCTTTCAGACCACTTTAATCTACACACGAAGATTTAGCTTTATTCACTGTTTCCCCGTTGCCCCGGACTCAATAAAATACTACCGTACATTTCAATCCTAAAGATTTATTTATTCATTTCATAGAGTGGTATCATACAACATGTGGCCTTTTGTGACTGGCTTCCTCTATTTAGTATAACATTTCAAGGCTGACCCAAGGAGTACTATGTTCTTTATTTATTATTGAATGCCATTGATGCAGAAGCTTGGACAGGAGTAGGTGGTATTTGTGTGTGTAAGGGCAACTTAACCAGTGACTGACTGTAATACTGAGGATTGTGACTTCTCTTCCCTTCTAAAAAATGTGTTTTAGAATAGCATTTAATGGTATAGATAAATACTTTAAATGCAATACATATAAAAGTAATCATAATTCAATTATAGAATAGAATATTAAGATATTATTTTGTTTTGTGGTACTGCAAAGAAAACCCAGGGTCTCTTATATTATAGACAAGCTGTATGTAACTTTATGACTTCCTCAAACTTCAGAATACCAGGCTTATAAAGGTAAAAATATGCTCATTATGAAAATTAGATAATAGTAACACACTAATTCATCAGCATTTATTTATTTACTTTTGGGTGATGAATTTTTAATCAGTATTCATCTTCTTCTGTTATATTTCTATGTTATCTATTTTTTGCAGTGAATGTATCACTTTCATAACATAAGAAATAGGGTGCATCTGATGGCTGAAGTAGAAATACACAGAGGAACACTATACTCTTAAAGAACTCCTAGATGCTATAACATAAATAGAATCTACATAGTCATCTTTAAAGGATAAAGTATAGCCCTCCATGGGAGGATTTTACTATAGCCAAGGACGCAAAGTATAAGTGCATCATGACAATGTCATACAACAACTCTGTTGGTAACATGAAGCAGAGCATTGAAAATCCTAGCTGTCTCCTAGACACTCTTTCTTAAATGATGTATAGACATACCATCTATGCAAGTGCTCATGATGTCTGCACTTATATGCCATAGCTATGGGGACAGAGAGTGGCTTTGGAAGTGATAGAACACATAAAGAGGCCGCAGAAATTACCTGTGTAGAAACAAATATAAAATAATCACTGGACTTACTTCCTGATTTTTATATCCTTCTATAAGGGCCCTGGTATGAATGTCTGAATGTATAGATTATGCATTTTCCCATATGATGAATTATCTACATATGTGTGCATATTCTATATATATTAGTACAGATATAAGTTGCCCACATGCACACACACACTTCCAGTATTCTATTTGATGGCAAATGATTATATAAACAAAATTAATGGATTTTTCATTTTCATTTTTTGCTGCCAGTGATTAGCTTCATGATAAAATTTGATTGACTTACTTAGACAATGCAAAATGTGTGCATTGTTGTCATGGAAAAAAATGCACTGTATCCTGGAAAAGAACAAGAAAAAAATACAACCACTGATTTTATTATTACAAGAGTAAGACACAAAATATAACAAAAATGGGATGTTTTGGATGTATACATATTTTTAATATGATTTCTCATCTATTAAAATATATTCATGACTCCAGTACCATAGGCAAAGCTACTGATTCATGTGGCCTGAAAATGAGGTACAGATTAATGAATGCCTCTAATTGTGTGCACATGCTGAGATTTTCAGAATAGGTAAGATGGGCTCCTTGACCAGTTGACAGTTACAGATTTGGGGAGCAATGAGTTGATAAATGTGCTGGCTTTTGCCGTTATGGCAATTCTGACTTGTTAACAGTTTCCAAAAGTGAGGCCATGATCATGGCAGTAAGCAGGAGGCATGGTACTGGAACAGTAACTGAGAACCTACCTCTGACACACAAGGAGAAGACAGAGAGAGAAAGACTGCTCCCCTCCCAGCATGGGCTTTTGAGACCTTAAAGCCCACCCCCAATGACACACCTTCTCCAAAAGACTACACCTCTTAATCCTCCTTAAACCATTTCCATCAACTGGAGACTAAGTATTCAAGTGTATAACCCACGGGTTTAAACTTGCTCTTACTTTTTTAGTGACAAAGTAATAGACCACTTTAATCTGGTGATGGAAATGGAAATACTTTCATAATTTACAAACCCAGAATATCACAATTATTTTTTAAATATGTGGATTTTCTCCAAGCCAATCCACGTGCATTTAGCTTTGAAATTCTTACTTTGATGAGTATTTAGAATTTAGAAGTATAGTGGGCTAGAAGCAAACAAAGAGAGCTTCAAATGAGCAAAACCAGTGAGTGGTATATGTTTATAGAACATGTTAGGGGGATCCCTTTGAATACCTGGCATTGAGCATGAAAAACAAATTGCAAAGCAAGGAAACCAAACTTGTAATTGCTAAAAATTGTACCCTTATCATGGTGTGGGATTCCCCTCTGTATGCTGTGAATATGAGTGGTTAATAAAGAAAGCTGGCTTGAGCCTATGTCAGGGCAGAGCATAGGTAGGCAGGGTAGACTGAACTAAATTCTGGGAGAAAGGAGGCAGAGTCAGGGAGAAGCCATGTAGCCTTGCTAGAAACAGACAAGAAACTTTGCCGGTAAGCCACTGCCAACTGGAGACACGCAGATTAATGAATATGGCTTAAATTAATATGTAAGAGTTAGCCAATAAGAAGATAGAGCTAATGGACCAAGCAGTGATTTCATTAATACAGTTTCTGTGTGATTATTTCAGGGCTGAGCAGTTGGGAACCAGCAAGCAGTCTTCCTCCTACATTATCATATTTATATCATGGGTTCATTCCCAAGGGCCTGCCTCTTAGCCATTGTTAGGCTTCAATTAATATGGCAAAAGTGCCCAATCCTCCTCCATTTCATGTCAAAAAATGGCCTTTGGCAGTGAGAATTTTGCTCTTAACCTTCACAAGGTAGATTTCCTTCTGCCACCAGCCTGCAGGTGCTCAGGTGGCACCTTGTGAAGCCAAAGGAGAAGCGGAGCAATCCTCCCAATCACCAACCCCATCATTCAGAGCGATTGAGGTCTGTCTTGTCAGTTTCCTGTGTAGGGACATTTTCTCCCCCTAGATTCCCTATAAGTCAAAACAATCCACCACTATTATTTTTATAGCATGTCCATCTCACCAAGTGTCAAACTCTTTACAACAAGAAATGGAATAGAAAGAACAGTGCTTTGCAGACTTGGACACAGTTATTTTCAAACAGAAAGGGAAAATGACAAGAAGAGATTGAGCTGAACAGTGTAAAAGCAAAGATAAGGGACCTGGCTTCGAAAAAAATAAGTGAGGCAAGATTTTAAGATTCTGTACAAGTCAATCTTTATTTTCTATCACCTTCAACCTCTGCAATACACAGGATATGACAATCTCACCATCCTTTATCCAGAGTTTCGATCATGCGAGTTTATATTAACTTTAATGACAATAATATAATTACATGCATATTCTCAAGTATCATTCAGTTGGTCTTTCCTAACATATGTCTGCACATTGAAGATTAAATCATTTAATGAATGAATGCAAATACGTACACCAATATATGATGCATATGGACACACTTCAAGAGTCTTAACATTATTAATTAATGTTGATAAGGGTGATAGTAGTGGTCTGTCATTAAACTGTTTCTTACAAACTCTCCATAATGTAAATTTTAACCCTTTTAATATTTGAGTGACCCTAAACAGAAAGTTTCGAGGAGGTAGTTGATCCAATATATTTTGACACTTGACAATATGTCTGTCCCAGCATTATTTGGTGTAGCAGATGTTTTTAGGAGCCCTTAAAGTTTCACTTGCATTAAACTCGCCTGTATTGCTTTACTTGAAACATAGAGTCTTTGGCTCTTCATGAAATCTCCAAAGTAGCATCTTGGGGAAACAGCACTCATGCTGCATTTGTAAGAATGTTGATTCCATAACACCCCCAAATTTGAGAGCAATTGCCTTAACTTCGAAGTCACCCACATGTACCCATTTTGTAGGATCTACCTAAATGGTCAGCTTTAATTGGAACAGGGCACAATGGAAGAAAAACGTGGCCTCTAATATGTCTTCCATGGTTTTTTGTAGTCTACAGATTAAACATTTATTACTTTGAGTTCGAGTGTACCTATAGGAGTCTCCATTTACAATTTAAATACTTGGAGAAGCTATTAACATCCATTAGCACTCACTGTGAATGGGATTTTGAAAGTCAATCATTCAGAAAACTTCAAGAGAACTGGAATCCCATTGAGGAGCTTGAAAGGGCAGCCTAACTGAAGCATTGCAACTGATGAACCTGGCATAGGAGACAAAGGGCTCTAATCCACCTATCTATCCACCAAAAACCAAAATGAGGAAACCAGGTGGCATAAACTGATGTGAGTGTAAACCAAGTCCTATAAATATTTGTGGTATAGATCATGCCAAGGGGAAACATTTAACCTGTTTCTTTCCAAGGGTGGTGGAAAATGGATCCTGAGGCTTGATATATGTATTTTAAGATGCAATGCAACGCTGGGGAGATACCTGAATGGGTTAATGGTCTGCATGTAAGTGTGAAGGCCTGAATTTCACCTCTACTACCCACATCAAAGCTGGGTATGGCAGTACACACCTGTATTCTCAGTGGTGTTTGGAGTAGAAATGAGCTCAAGGGAGCTCACTTGTCAGTCGTTCTAGCTAATTTCATTAATGAGCATCAGTAAATCCTACGTCCCAGTAAGAGACTCCATCTCAAAAAATAAGGACGACACCCATCAAGGAAGCTACCATGTGACTTTCCCCTCTTGCCTCCACATGTGCTATCTATCTTCTGTCTGTCTGTCTGTCTGTCTGTCTGTCTGTCTGTCTGTCTGTCTGTCTGTCTGTCTAACCTATCTATCTCCCAAGATGCTCTACTATGTAGCATGGTACGCACTTGTAACCCAGTACCTGGAAAACTGAGGCTAACAAATTGTGCCCTCAAGGACAGACCTAGTGAGACCTTGTTTTGTTATGAAACCCAGTATCATGCATAGTAAATATGTCTTTGCAAATCAATTTAAAAATATAAATATCATAGGAGAAAGAACCTTTTCTGGGTTTCCTGCTCATCCTTTCATCCTAGCTTCTTGAACTAGCCAGCCTGTGGCTGACTGTATAAAAGAATGTTTATTAAATAAGTACATTTTTATAAATTTGAACATAAAACTAAATAAATAAGAAAAATGTAAAAGCAAGCACTTCACTCAGCAGAGCATTCCCAAAGGAAATATCTTGATACAATATCAATTGAGCATGTTTGATAAAATTCTTACAGTATCAAACAAGTAGAAATAATAGATGAACAGAAAGGTTTGTCGCAATGATCTGGATTGCTGCTCTGTATAACTTTAGGATTAAATCTGAAAAAAAAATGGGCAAACATATCTTGGCTTAACAAAACATCTATAATCAGTTTATGTCCCTTAATTTACTTTAAACTGTGTATATTATTTTCAACATTTTCACTTTTTGATCAATGTAAGTAAAATAACTTAGTAAAAAGATGTATTATTCGCATTCTTTTCTTTTATTGTACAAATATGTCATGGCACAGCTTTAAATGATTAAAGAAAGACAAGGGTGTTCCCACACAATGAACTGGGAGATACAGAGAAAAGTGTGCACTTCACAGTATAATTAGCCAGGCCACTGCCTTGCTCGGGGATGAGTACAGTAATTTGTTCTTTTCTGAATTTGGAGGACAGAAGGATCAGCTATGCACTCTTATGAAGCGAGAACATCAGGCATTTGGTAGTTAATTCTTTCTTCCTATGACACCTGGCATTGACCATTGAGAGGTGCATAAATATCAATTGTTTCAACTTTTTAACTTTATGTGTACATTATCTAATATCCTACCCTTCACCTAACAGTGTTCTTTCTATGAATCACTTTTATTCAGGTCAGCTCATGGGTATTTAAAAAGAAAAATAAAATGAAACAGCAGCTTCTACTGTTGAAATTGAAGTTTTAAGAGAAGTCCTCTCATCCTAACAAAAAGAGGAGAGGGGAATACCACATGATTCCTAATCTGCTTTCTCTTCCTTTGAGTTTGTGGTGAAAAATGTCAAAGGCTGTCTTAAAACTGGTGCAATGATTCATGTTTGTGACTGTAACATGCAGGGGGTGAGGCAAGAGGACTGCTATGGTAAATTGAAAGCCAGCCTGGATTGCATAGACCCTGTCTCAAAAACTGAAAACAAACCAAAAGAAAAGCATTTCAAGATACAAGAATGCATCCAGTGCTTTTAATCCAAAAGGTGTGACTAAATTAAATACATAAACAACTTTAATGTTTAAAAACTAAAGGAAAAATACATGAATTATTATATTCTGAATTAAATGAGAAAATAACAATTTTGGTTGTGATTTTGTAGTTGTACTTTTTAAAATAATCTTAATGAATCTAATATAAATAAAATATTTCATCCAACAATAACAGATTATACTTTACTTTACTTTCTGATTTAGATGGGACATTTACAAAGGTTATCATGGGAGGGCATAAAGCAAAATGAAAAATTAAATTTTATACACATTCATAGACCCCTATACTTTCTACAAATTGAGCAATATATATATATATATATATGAAAGTGATTGTATTTTTTTTTGATTTTTGTTGAGCTCTACATTTTCTCTGCTCCCCTCCCTGCCTCTACCCTCCCCCTTCAACCCTCCACCAAGGTCCCCATGCTCCCAATTTACACAGGAGATCTTGTCTTTTTCTACTTTCCATGTAGATTAGATCTGTGTATGTCTCTCTTAGTGTTCTCATTGTTGTCTAAGTTCTCTGGGATTGTGATTTGTGAGCTAGTTTTCGTTGCTTTATGTTTAAAAGCCACTTACGAGTAAGTACATGTGATAATTGTCTTTCTGTGTCTGTGTTACCTCACTTAAAATGATGTTTTCTATCTCCATCCACTTTCCTGCAAAATTCAAGATGTCATTATTTTTTTTCTGCTGTTTAGCACTCCATTGTGTAAATGTACCACAGTTTCCTTATCCATTCTTCGGTCAAGGGGCATTTAGGTTGTTTCCAGGTTCTGTACTTTTTTGTTATTACAATTACCATATAGAATGTTTGGTTATCTTTTTCTGTCTTTGGTGGTCTTAAAACCTTGCTTCCTTCTGTTTGCATTCTCCGTTACTGAAATTACATCTTTAAGAATTTTAATGCTTAAAGCAAGTAGTGATTGTTTGGTTTTACATCACGGACTCTTCACAATCATGGTTCTATGCTAGTTTCCATCCTCATGGATGTGACCTTGTGATTTTAGACAGCAGGAACAAGTCCATTCACAAGCATACCTGATATTTATTTGAAGAAAATGCATCACATAAATCCTAGTTACCCAAACTGTATTTTAATACTAAAGTACATGGAATTAAAACAGTTGCAAATATGAATAAACACACCGAGACCTGCAGCCTATACAAAAATAAAGCTCAGCTACTTCATTGTTGGCTAGAAGATGAAGGTACATGCTTTGAGTAACATATGATTCCTATTAGAGGAAAAAACTCTCTAGTTGAGAGTTCATTTGACAGGGGGAGCAGATGAACTACCAATCTGTATGATGCATGTTGCCTAGTAATGAGACATGGTTTCAAAAGTTTAACCCTTCCATCAGTCATAATCTACCTTCTTTCCTATCATTACTCTTTGTTATGTCCCCTAGAACTAAATGTTGTAAGCCTAACACATTTAAGAGTACAAGAAGCAGAACAGTTTTGAAGTCATTGACCCTGCTATCCCATATTCAAACCCCTCATAACCTGAAGATATACAGCCTTGCTTCCTCCTTTCATGCATCAGTTGCAGATTCTTCTACCTGTCCCTTCGTGCATTTTGTCATAACATTTCTGTAAAGCTTATTCTCTGGTATCTACATCCTGTCCCCCAACTGTATAATGCCTAAAAACTCTGCAATTTTCTATGCTATAATGGTCTGTTCTGTGGATTTTCCTGTTATTTCTCTCTGCCAGTTTCGATCCACAGAAGCACCTGTCCAGTTTTATTTTGCTCACAGTTGAATTCCTGAAAGCTATGAGAGAAAACCAGCAGTGTACAAATTGATGCCACTAAAACTTTACAGTGGCCAAGGAGAGATGGCCACAAAGCTGTGAAGCAGATGACCTGAGTGAGGTTAGGCATGAGAGCCAAGCTAGTGGGTGGGATTTGGGATTTCTTAGACTAAAAGTATCAATGAAAAAAGCCACTGGTAAAAATGACCTCATATAGGTACCAGAATTTTCCCTTGTCTGACCAGTATTGGCCAATATAAGGTTTTAATTAAATATCAGAAGATACAACAGAAAAGTCAGGCTTTCATTCCCACAGCAATGGCTTCAATCTGGGAAGAAGTCACCTTCCCTACCTACTCCTCATTACACTGAAGTTCTGAACTCATATTTCTAGTGTTTATGTATCTGGATGTTTTATGTAGATGTTTCCTGAAGGCGTAAGTCATAAACAATCCCACACCAGTTGGGAATTAAAGG